>PVJL010007951.1:0-71973 GCA_004026885.1 Lyroderma lyra
ACCTATGTAATCCTTGCTAACAGATGTCACCCCAATAAGTCTAACAATAAAAATGAATTAAAAAAAAAGAATGTTCTTTGCAGTGTAATTTACAATAGCAGAAATATTAGAAACAAAGTACATGTGTAACAGCAGGGAGGAAATGGAATGTTATACAATCACGAATGACTGCATACCTATATTGACTAATAAATTTATTAATTAATAAAATGTGCTTAAATCTAAAAGAATACTAATGATATTCTCGCAATGGAATTAATTCTTCCTATCACCACAACCTCTTTCTATACAAGTCCTTTTAAACACATCAACTCAGACAAATTTATCAATAATTCAAAAATATACTGAGTGCTTACCAGAAAGTTATAGTCTCGGAGGGCACATAAGGCAAAAAGAAAGATGCAAGGTGGAATAGAGAAAAAGAACACAGCTTGGAATTTAAACACCAGCATTTGATCTGTGCTTCGTCACAACCACAACCAAGCAGTCTATGAAATGTTATGCAGGGTATGTAGTAGAACATAAATTATAATGCTCAATTATGTAACCAGGGAGTCATGAAGAGCTTTTCATCAGGCTGAATGCTCTGTGGCATGCATAGCAAATATGTATTTACCAAGTTGAAGTTCATATTAGTTTATTCTTCTCACTCTTCTCCACTTCGGAACAGACATGCACATTGTTTTTCCCTGCGTCTACATAATTACGAAAATTTTTGGCATATTGGTTACATTGAGAATGAAAATTCAAAACCAGAGCTGATGGTTAAAACAAAGGTGATATTGTTCTTAGAGGGGAAAATGGGTATCTTATCCCTGGCTCTTAATTAGGGTAGGTTTCCATAAAGAAAACTGGAAAGTCTGCTTAGGAATCTAGCTTATGGAAAATAAGCAAAAACTACAACACTTGCATGTGCCGGAGATAAAATGATTTTTAAAATTATGCAATGGAAAGACAGCCCAATAATGGACCAATGGCATTAAACTAATCATGACTGTGGCATCCAAATAAAATTTGAATGCAGTATAACACCAAAACATTGAATTAAGGGATCTGAGCAACTAATATGTGATGAAATTTCTAATTCTGACATATCCCTCTCTGATCACAGTATCCCATTCTTTCACTCCTACTGATCCTGTTTATCCAATAATAAATTCAATTCTTTACTTTTCTATTTTCTTTCAGAAAAGCTACCTGTTGCAATTTCATTTGCCTCCCTATCTGACATGACTGTAAACAGCTTGCCCATCCTGCTCCTGTTAGAACACAGATTGGATCTCTCCTCAGTATATAAACTCATGCCA
Source organism: Lyroderma lyra (assembly GCA_004026885.1). Lineage (NCBI taxonomy): Eukaryota > Metazoa > Chordata > Mammalia > Chiroptera > Megadermatidae > Lyroderma > Lyroderma lyra. Next base: position 1,308 of record PVJL010007951.1, read on the forward strand.
TAGCCTGTTGGCCCGACTTCAAGCTTAGGAAATCCCTAACATCTGTTTTGTTTGCTCATATTCTCATGCTGCCGAACCCAGCTGTAGAATCACAGAACTAATCTCATCTTTTGCCTAAAATTATGAAAAAGACATTTAAAAAAAACCCCAAACATACAAAAACTCCTCCAAATTCCCTCCTAATTAAGCAGGAAAATATGTTAAATGAGGAAAATCTTCTATGACTATATGAAAAATAAAAGAATAGTCAGATACTGTTAAGAAAAAATAGTCCTGCCTATCCGTCTTTGAGGTAGGACTGACATACAAGAACCTTGTTCTTGCACATTACTTGTCACCATAGTGACCATGACTAAGTAACTAAAGTCATTAATGTCCCACCTATTCTGAGCTACCTGGGCCATTTATTACCAGGTAGAAATGACATTTTAGAATCCACAGACTCTGAAACTAAGTTGTCTCCCCAAATAAATGTCCTAAAGGCCTGCTTCACAACCCCAACATAGCAATCAAAATTTAAATTCAAGAAAACCAAAGTGGTGGCGGAAGGAATTTGGGCAATCAACAAGTTAAATTATAGAAATAAATTGAATTTATACAAATGTTGCACAAATTTGAAATACAGTTACTTGAAACAGATGATTTATACTATGTAACGCAAACACAATAGTGCAGTTTATGCTACAGTTTATATGAAAAAGAAAAAACACCGGAAAGAAAGAAGCTTCACCAAATGAACAAAGCCCTGGGTTTCACATTCTTTGCAAAGAGGAGTAAAGTTTTTCTGTTGCTCTCGATTTTAATAATTAGATGGCAAAGTCTAAGAATGGTCTAATTAAGACTAGACACTTCCTTAATTATTGCAGAGAATATGAACAAACTAATAGTCCATATCTAAAAGGAGGAAAAGGGATTAACACCCAGGAAGTATAAAATAAGACATTTTATTTCTATAACAATTAAAATGGTCACTTACCTCCTTTTCGGCTCAATACCCCTGCATTTTTGTGAGAAAAGCACCCCAATCCCCCAATCTTCCTCTAACCAGTGATTTCAAATAGAGATAACATCTTTTGACATAATCTTACTTACCTGGTTTAGATTATTTAGAAGTGAATCTCTGACTTAAGTTAGGTCAGTCCTAAAAGCTTATCATTCCCATCCACTCACCACCCAGCCCCAGAAACTGGTCTAGCACATGGGTCCCTACACATCTGGCAAAAACCATGAACATCGTACTCCTTCTCTTGGGTTTGTTCAGCAGGGCCCGCATAAAAGGGTTTTTTCACTTTGAAGATAAAGCTGGGAAGATGTGTGGAGTGGTGTGTGTGGACAAAAGTAGTCAGAAGAAAAGAAGTGAGACAGAGCAAGAGAATCTTGGTAGTAACACGTCCCTGGCTCAGTACCTCTAGGTACTCTCTTACATTTCCCAGTGGCAGGAGCTATGGAATTTTTATTTTGCCTAAGCTAATTCAAGATGAATGTCTACATCTTGCAGCCAAATACATAAATGTAAGATTTACAATTGCAAATGTAAATGAGCTTAATTTTCTGACCAAAAAAGTCAAAGACTCAGATTGGAGTGAACATAAAATTGGGTTATTTATAAGAAAGACATCTAAAATATAAGAGTAGAGCAAACCAATTTGCAAACACAAACCAGACAGATACATATGACATATCATTCAAAGCTGAAATTACTAAATAGAAAAGGCGTTGTTCATTTGTGTTGAAAATAATATGATCCATAGAAAAGACACAGCAGGACTGACATAGTTGCTCAATGTCTTCAAGGAATGTTTATATTTCTGTCTCATCATTCTCAGCATGTCGCTTTCATTCTGGTTACAAGACGGATGTGTCAGCTTCAGAGGTCACTTCTGTGTTTCAGGCAGGAATAAGAAAGGAGAGAATAAGTGGCATTTAAATTAAGACAACAAAACGTTCTAGGAATCACTGGTCGACTTCTGGTTTTCATCTCATTGGTGAGAAGTGTATAACATAACCACCCCTAGTGGCGAGGGAGGTTGAGGATTTATAAGCAGGGCACTTTGCTACTCCAAACTCATAATCTGTTTGTTACCAGAAAAAGGGGAAAAGGGAAATTGCACAGGCAACATGGAGTAGCTGGCACACCTGTCAAAGGTAACGTAAACTGGCTACTCTCATAGTCTTTGGTAGTATTACAAATTATTTGGTAGAATCTTGTTGGAAAGTAATCTGGAAGTGTGTATTCTACAAAATCTTTATATCTTTCAATATATAATCATTGTTAGTTGGAATATACATCTTCTACGTTCTTCTAATTTTCATGAAAAAGACGTTTCCTAACTATCCCGTTCCTTTGCACAGCTCCTCAACTTACCCAAGGAAAACAGAGTAACCTCTCTGCTTATGGAGTTTAGGGTAAGAAATGGACATACATAGTTCAGTTCTCCCATTGTTTTCCTCATTGGAGCCATCTCTTTATAGGAAACACACATTTTGGTTGGCTCCACTATGTCATAGGTGTTTTACAGAATTAGGTCCATTGTGAGAAGGCATCAGTTATGCAGATGTGCCTCTGATGGGTGGGTAAGTGTGCCTAGTTCTGTGTTGCAGGCTGCCATATATATAAGCCACTTCCTTCATCACAGTTTTTCTTTTTTTTTTCAATAAGAGGGTTTATTGATAGCTTTCCCTATGGTTATAGATTGGTAAGTATCTCTCAATTTCTAACAGCTTAAAAATATTTTGAAGTTAAATTGTTAGATTATAAAGGTTCAAATAACTTCATATGCATTTGTTTTTTGCATTCTATTTTTCCTTTCAATGTTAGAGGGCATACCATATCTCTTCAACACTTTTTAATACGCATTAAGTTTCTGTTTTACTAATCAACAGCTGGAGTGAATCAGCATTCTCTGAAAAACACATTAAACTTTAGTGCTCTTTCCTTATCTCTTCTATGACCCCCTCTTCACTACTTGACATCCTGAAATCATCTGGAATTCTATTTATAAAAATTAATGTTTTTACATTGTGTATTAATAATTAATTAGTCACTATAACTTTCACTGATTCCTTTATTGTGATGATTAAATGAGGTGAAGCATGGAAAGTGTTTGGCATGATGCTAGGCATTCAGTAGTTTGTAATGATGACGAGGGTTGTTAATATTATTATCTTTCAGCACAGAGCCTTTGACTGTCCTTAAGCTTTTGGTGATCTTATCCACAGCTTTCACTATTACTACTACCTGGCTGATTTCCAAACCTATGTCAGCTACGTAGATACTACTCCTGGGCTCCTTGGTTTTATTTTTAAGTTCTATTACAGATCACCACTGAAATATTCCACCTGAAAATCAAGCTCAACACATCCAAATTAAACTATCTCCTAATTCCCCATGCCCCGCTTCTTTAATGGAGCAGGCATTGCCCCAATTTCGTAATCTGGAAACCTAGGTAGGCATCATCTTTGCTGTTCCTGTATGTTGCTCATATCTCTCAGCAGATAGTTAAGCCCAGTGCCTCTATTATGTATCTGCACAATGCTAGTCTTTCTCCTCCTTTAACTTCAATGCATTTCAAAGCCCCATAAAAACGCTTTAAAATGCCGTGTCTATCTACCTTCCTCTTTATGACTCCCTCCTCCCAATGTATTACTTTTCACCTAGTATTGAGTTTTCCTCCTTATTTTCTGATTTCTTCTTTTCTGCTATCCTTACAGGTTAATTATTCTCAAATATTGTGCCAACCGTTCATTTGTTATATACTAAAAGGCTCATTGCTTTGGTCATAAGTCTAAACCCCTCAGCCCGCCATTCCAGGCTTTCTACTGACAGGGTTCTAACCTACATCACTAACTGGCCCTTTATGGGCACAATAAATCAGCCAGCCTGGCACACTGTTTCGTCCCTGAAAACCCCAAACTCTTTGGTTTTATAATTATAAAGACTAACTGGAACTTTAAGCAAACATAATCAGTCAGGAGGGTCTGTGGGAGGAGCTAGTGCTTATGACGGACATTCTTAAACTCTACCTAATTCTACATATGAGAACCCTACAGGAAGAACTCCACGTTTACTTGTATTATATAATAAAGCTCTATGGTTCTAATGTCCCCTTCCTTTTTTAAAAATTTCCCCTTCTATAAATACCCCTCCATCTTGGCACGCAGACCAGACTATGCATGTGGCTTGCAACATCCGCATGCACCGGGTTGCAACCTTTTTCCCCACCCCACCCCCACACCAAATAAATCCTTCTTGATGATGAAACAACTCGCTGATATTACTGATGTTTTTCAGTCAACAATCCTTAATGTTTCTTCTGCCTAGAAAGCTTTCGTGAACCATTTCTGGCTGTCAAAATAATACTTACCCTTCCAGGACCTGTCAAAAATCCTTGAATCATACACCAGATAGGACTTACACTTTTTTTTAACCCAGTTCCCGTTAGCCCTGAGAATACTTGCCCGCTGTGCATGTGGCTGCAGCATTTACCCTGAGATAACTCGTGCATATAATTCTAACCTTACCCTCAAAGTTTCGGGCTTTGAAATTTACCACGCAAAAAAATAATATTAAATACTGATCATCATATACATTTCTGTTACATTAGGATTAGAGAAATTTCTGTTATATTTTATGTTTGAAAACCAGTCAGATTTGCTTCAGCCTCTAAGAGTATGTTTATGTAAAATTAAATGAAGGTGGCAGCAAGCTGTACTGTTTTTTTCTAAATGGAAAATGGGGTAAGCCACTATAACATTTTGCATGCCTCTAGTAGTGATAAAAATATTTTTACTTTAAGTTAAAATTTTTCAGGATTTATTATCTTGACCTTTTACCAGGTCGTAAATGTTTAAAGGCCTTTACCCTACTCATCTTTTAATTGTCTGGTGGCAATAGTACTGTATATTTCACAGAGTTGATCCTCAATAAATATTTGTTGAATTTAATAAAGATTGTATCATTTAAGACAAAGAAAAAAATTATTCTGAAAACATGACTAAAGTTTCTTAACAGACTATGTAAAAGATTTGTTTAAATTCAAAAGGTCATTTTCTGTAATACATATGAATCCTTGTTTATACAGTGGGTTTAACTAAATACATCTTTGAATAACATAAGAGAAGGCGTGCATCATTTTTACGGTAGTAGACCTGAAGGAAGCAAATACTTTGCAGAAAAACCAGACCACAGAAACAGCTGTGGAATATAAATAGAGAGCTTTCTGAATATTTGATGACGTGTCAGAGGTTTCCCTCGGCACACAGCTTTAGAAATATTAGAAATATTTGTTTCTCCATCTTGCTTTTGTTAGTATAGAGATAGTAATAACAGCTTTTAACAATTACACTGTACAGCCTGAGTAGATGTTAAGAAAATAATAAAATATAAGTCTAGGAATTCAGACTGCAGCCTAATTCTGGAGTATCTTGAACGTTGGTATTGGGATTTTATTTAGTAAGCAGCCTACTGAAATTTTTTTTTTTATGTTTTATTTTTTATTTATTTATTTTTTTAAATTCATTTTTATTGTTAGACTTATTGGGGTGACATCTGTTAGCAAGGATTACATAGGTTTCAGGCATACAATTCTATTGTTCTTATTTGTTCTTAATCCTGTGAGCACCAGTATAGAGACATACTTCAAGAAAATTAACTACAGAGTAGAAAGTAGGTTGGATTGGAAGGAGAATCTAAAGGTAAGAGTTTTACTTAGCTGATCTGCTTATAATAAAGTAGATAATGTCAATGAACTAAAGTGGCAGAAGTAATGGAAAGGAGGGAAATGATGCTGATGCAAGAACGATTACAAAGGACTTAGCAACTGACCTGTAATTCATTACCACAATCAGGGTAAGGAGAAACGAAAACTAACCCCTACATTTTTGACTCAGAGAAGAGAGAGAATAATACTACGGTGTTGGGGGAAGAGGCCAAAGACACTAACAGTTACTAATATCAAGTTAATGTAAATCAGTTAGATACCCCTTTTTGCATAGCAAATGGAACAAAAAGAATTTATCATCTCCAGTATTGTTGTTGCAGTTGCGTTTTTTGTACATATTTTATTCAAATAGCAGTCTGATCACACATGGTCTAAGAACATTCAAATAATAAATGAAAAACAAACAGATATTAAAGACTGGTCTTCAAATGTTATAGACAATGATGTCACACTTGCTTATGATATCACTGACATAAAACCACATTCACACCTCAGTGACCACCAAACCAGTCATCAAAGCTTCCTTAACGGTGAGCTGTTTGAAGCTATCAGTTTGAGCAATATTGACTATTTTTTCCAAGCTCTGAATGGCGTAGGAATCTCAGAGCTCAATCTTGGTATAGAGCCAAAATGTGACCAATGGAGGCTTCAAGTAGGTCACAACAGTGTTTACCAGTACTGGGGACTTCACGTCGAGGTTATGAACAAATAGGATAGACAGTCCATGGCCTTGAACAGCCAGCTGAGTCTCCAGTGTTGTTTTCAGTGTAGGAAAAAAAAGATATGATTATATGATTCTGGGAGGCTGGAGTATAAATTGGGAATTGGTTTTATGATCAGAGGTACATACAGTTTATAGTTTGGGTTTTACAGTTTAAATTTATTTTACTAATATGCCAGGGGGTGCCTCTATATAGAAATCTCTATCTATCTATCTATCTATATACATATATATACACATTTTAAGAGATGTTATGTATGTATTACTTTTTGAAGTTGAATTGAATTATGGTAGCAATGTATAGTATGACTTTTGCTCAAAAGATGGCATTAATCAATGCATCAACATGTGACAGGCAGGACAGTCAAAGAAAATAACAGAAGCATGGTTGTTGTTCAAGGAGCACAAGATCATTTTGAGTTTCCCCCAAGTTCTCCTGACTTATGGGGACCTTAAAGGATGAGGTGTACCATAGAAAACTGGCTACACTGGCGGTACTTCAGGAAGAAATTGAAATGGCATGTGCGTCAATACAAGTGGACACTTTGGTCAACATGACTCAAGCAGTAGTTTGCTATAATCAGAAGTGTCTGGACACCGTGGCAACCTCTTCTAATTGTGGAAGTCAAATGTGACTTGTATTTATCTTTGGTTGTCGGTATATACTGAGTATTATAATTTTAATACAGTTTTTTCCTTTCTTAAAACGAGTATACATTTTTTGGCACCTTCTGTGTATATAATTTACATATAATAAAATACACCACTTTAAGTGTACTGTTAGGTGAATTTGGACAAAAGTAGTTACCCATATAACTACTACTCCAATCAAAATGAAGACAAATTTTATCGCCCCCCAAAATTCATGCATGTTTCTTTGTTGTCATTCTCTCTCCACCCCCAACTATAAGTAAATATCATTCTGCTTTCTGTCACTATGGATTAATTTTTGTTTTAAATTTCAAAGAAATGGAGCAATACTGTCGACTCTTGTGTCTAGTTTTTTAATTAAAAAATGTTTTAAAATGTCTCCAGATTGATATATATTAGTAGTTCATTTCTTATTATTACTGAGTAGTTCCAGTGCAGTTCCAATTTCAGTAGTTCCACTAAAATTTGTTAATACCTTCACCTGTTGATAGATTCTGTTTCTAGTATTTGCCCATTAAGAATAAAGTTATTAACATTCATATTTGAATCTTTTTGTGGATATGTTTCATTTCTCCTGAACAAATACCAAGAAGTGAAATTGCTAAATTGTATGTGTTAACCTATAAGTAAAAAGGCCTTTCAAAGAGAGAAGCAAACAAGCATTTATTTGAGATCAACAGAAATAGCTATTTGGAAATTATTAATTCAGGCAGAAGGCAAAATAATGTTTCACCTGGGAGACAAAGGCAATGAGTACTTAGGAGAACTGGAAGGGGAACAATGACATCAATGGAAGGAGGACATCGCTGTTGGTACAGATAACATGACATAGTGTTGTTAATTATAAATAATGTTCTTAATTTTCAGTTCAGCAGTTATTAGTCCAGTAGTCATAATGACTGCTTTCGTGTTATTTTTGCAAATAGTTTTTTTGGAAACAAGATTGGTTAAGCACAGTCCAAAGATTATTTTCCCCTCTGTTTTTTAACATCCCAAGGTTTGAGATGTGTAAGGCAGAGCCTCTGGGTGGCAGCTCTGGCTCTATTTTAAAGTGTCTCTGTTTATATTACTGTTTATATAGGTACGTGTATATTTAACCTTACAAGAAACTGCCAAATGGATGTTCCATTTTACATTCCCATCACAAGTGTATGAAAGTACTGGCGGTTCTGCAGCCTTGGCAGCACTTGGTAGAGTTACTCTTTTGAATTTTAGTCATTCTAGTAGGTGTGTTGTAGTATTTCATTGTTTTAATTTCCACTTCTCTAAGAACTAGTGATACTGAGCATAGTGCCATGTGTTTACTGGCATGTATATCTTCTTTGGAAAAATCTTTGTTTAAATACTTTGCCCCTTTTTAAATTGGGTTGTTTGTGTTTGTATTGAATTATATGCATTTGAGATACAAGTTCTTTATCAGATACATGTATAGTGAATATTTTCTCCTAGTCTGTGGTTTGTCTTTTCATTTTATTAAATATGATTTTTGAAGAGCTAAAGATTTTAGTTTTAATGACATTTAATTTATCACTTCTTTTTTTTCTTTTAACAACCAGAACTTTAGGAACTCCAGCTTAAGAAAATGCAAGCCCTAACTTCCATTTGCTGCCTGGCAATTGTTTAGCTGGGATGCTTGAAACTTGCAGCGTCGAGCTAGAATCTAGGCAAATCTTATAAAAGTCAATGAATATAATAATTACTTTTGTTTATGTTAATAGCTCTTACTTTGTGGGTGTATACTATTCAATAAACATTGTGGAAACATTTTATATATAGTATTTTGTTTAATTTTTACATTGGATTAAGAATAATAAAATAAATAGATTATAAGCTTAAATATTATCAGTGGCAGAACTAGACAGTCTACCTGACTCCAAAGTTCTTTGAATCTTAAAAACTATGCAGTATCCTTTGGATGAAAAGGGCCACATACTACAACCTGCCAAGCTCAACATGGCAGGCCCTGCAAACTCAGAGACCAACGTAACAAAGGATGGTCTGAATATAGAAGTTCCTAACTAAAAGCTGGTCATGGAGGCTAGTCACATCCTTGGCCTACAGCTTCCTTGGCAAAGGTCAGTTTTTACCTTAAGTAAGTCTGTCCATTGTCTTTTTGCATCTGAGATAACATACCCTTGGAATGTTAGAGTAATCGCTTTTCTGGAGCCCTCAGGGCACACCCATGCGCCAGAGCATAAGACCACAGAATGCCTCGCTGTCATCTTGCTCTTCAAATATCACCTCTATGTGCTGTAAATGTTAATTTTTAACTATCTTGTACCCATCTATGTAAAAGAAGTATGTGTCTCTGTATTTTAGTTTTTATTCAGTCCCAGAGATTTCGCCTCTTTGCTTTCTCCTACCCGCTTAAACTACCACCAATGGATTTTGTGTAACCCTCCTTACATTGCCTCCTTTGACTCTAATGTATAAAATAAGGTGCAAAACTGCCCTTCTCTGGAGCATTTTTCTAAAATTTACTTCCCAGCAATTGTCAGTTTGGCTCAAACAAACTCATTAAAGTTCTCTACATGTTTGGACATTTCTTACATCGACAACCCTAAGAAATCTTTGTATATGTCATAGTCATGAAGATTTTCATATGTTTTCTTCTAGAAGTATTCTATTTTAGTTTTTATGTTCGTGGTTATAATCCATTCGAGTTAATTTTTGTACATGGTATAAGGAAACATTAAAATTTATACCCCTGCTTCATGGTATCTAGTTGTTCTATCATTTATTTTAAAAAGGTTACCTTTTTTTCCCCCTTGAATTACCTTAACACCCTTTGTGGAGAATCGATTGACCATGTATGTGTGGGTGTATTTCTGGAACCACTGTTCTGTTCCATTGATCTATATTTCTATTCTTATACTGATGCCACACTGCATTGATTATTATAACTTGTAACTTTAGAATATGTCTTTGTGACATTGTGACTTGTAAGAAGAAATATATATTTGGTCTTTATCCCCATTTCTGGCACAGAGCTAATAAAACCCTTGGAATTTCTTAAGTGATGAGAATGATAAAGGTGTCTTTTGTTATGTTAATGAGGGGACACTGGAATGCCCCTAGATGACCCAAGGATGGGAGCTGGTCATGAGAGGAACCCAGTCTGTGATGACAGAGTTGGAACTTTCAGCCCCTTCAGGAGAACAGAGGGGCTGGAGGCTGAATCAACTGGCAATGATTTAAGCATTCATGCCTATGCAGCAAAAGCCTCTGTAAAGCCCAAAATGACCAAATTTGGAGAGCTTCCAGGTTGGTGAACACATGGAGGTACTAGGAGAGTAGGTCTCCTGGAGAAAGCGTGGAAGCTCCCTAGACCTTGCCTTAGGCATCTCTTCCATCTGGCTGTCCCTGAGTTACATCCTTTTATGATAAACCGCTGATCTAGTAAGGAAAATGTTTTTCTGAGCTCTATGAACCACTCTTGAAAATGAATCAAAATCAAGAAGAACCTCTCATGTACAGCCAGTCAGTCAGAAGTACGGGAGTGGGAGGGTATCAGTCCTGTGGGACTGAGTCTTTTACCTGTGGGATTTGATGCTGTCTCCAGGTAGATAATGTCAGAATTGAGTTGACTTTTCAGACACCCTGTTGGTACCAGGGAATTGCTAGGTGTTGTGTGGGAGGCCTCTCCTTCCTATATCACCACCTCCCCCCACCCCCAAAAGGGTCCAGGAACTCAAAAGATCAGGAGTGTAAGACATCCAATTTTGTGGAGTTTTTTCAACATTGTTTTGACTATACTGGGTCCTTTGCATTTCCATCTAAATTTAAAAATCAGATTACTAATGTCCTTTTAAAAAACCTGCTGAGATTTTGATTGAGGTGACGTTGGATTTACAGGTCATTTTGAGGCAAATGTACATTTTAATGTTGTCTTCCAATTTGTGAACATGATATAACTATTTAGTTAGGTCTTCTTTCAATTCTTTCAGTAATATTTTCCAGTTTTCTTACATATATTTTATAAAATCCATCCTTGAGTATTTCACATTTTCTAATGCTATTATAAATGGTATTTAGAAAGCTTTAATTTCCATTTGTTCGTTGCTTATATGGAGAAATACAATTGAACTTTTTTATATTGATTTTATATCCTGGATCTTGCTGTCATATACTTAATTTTTCCAGTTTTTTTTGGGGGGGGTAGGCTTGTGATAATTTTTCTTGTATAAGATCATGACATCTGTGAATAAAGAAAGTTTTACTCCTTCCTTTCTGACTGTTTCACTTCTACTTATTTTTTTATGCTTTAATATACTGGCTAGGACTACCAGTGTAATGTGGACCTGATGTGTTGGATATAGCACCTGTCGTTTATTGCCACTTCCTTCTAGTGTGACTTTCTGTACTGAAGTAGATGAAAAGCTAAATACTAATTTCCCAGACTTTTTTGCACCAGAGTTCTATATTTGATTAAATTCCAATTAGATGCACCAACACTTGAAAAGGCAGGGCTAAAGTGGAAGCTTTCTTACTGTTGCTTTTGGCTATTTGGTGATACACAGTCAGGAAATTGTGGGGTTTTCTGCAGTGTCCAGTCCCCAGTTTCCTAGTCAGCAAGAGGCAGTTGCAGGAGCAGAGCATCAGCTTCTTGACTTCTGGACTGCAGCTCCAGAGTTTGGTTTCTTTTTGTTGGTTTTGTTTTTGACTTGAATAGTTCTAGTGGCAAAGGAGGTCAGTTTTTCATGATGTTCAGGAAGTCATTCCTGGACCTCAGTTTATAACCCAAACTTTCAACCCTTCCAGTGATTTTTGTAATGATCTAATTCTTGGTATTAAATCCCTTTCTGCTTGAAATACTTCAGGTACTATCTCCAGCAGTGAACCGTCCTGCCTGATACTGTCTGAAATGCACAGTCAGTACAGACATTCTACAAAGTCTTAATCAGCAGAAGTAGAGACAAACAGGCAGTTTGAGGACAAGAAGTTAAGTCCTCAGGGAGAGAGATGTGCCAGATAAAGTCTCCATTACAGGAAAACAATGCACTACCCTAGTTATCAGGGAAGCAGAGCACCAACATCAGGACAGTCCATGCTGCGATGCAGCCTCTGAGTTGAGTTGCTAAACCTCCATCAGGGCTCTTATGGCTCCTCTTGTTTCCTAGATTGGGAACGAATTTTGTCCCAAAGTGCAGGGCAAGCTGATACTTTTAGCTCAAGGTAAACTTATTTTAGCAGTGACAATTAGAGTTGCAGGTACAGGGAAATAAGCAGGGCAGTTTAAAACTTAAAAAATAATTTAAAGGCAAATAAAAGGCAGAACTACTTCATAAAGCATTTTCAGTAGTTATAATATATGGTACTTACCACCCAAGATGGGAAATAGATAGATGGGTTTAAATGTGTTTTCTTCATATACTGTTAAGAACAAGTTGTTGAGACCATTTGTCATCCCACTTCAATGTTACTGACTAATGATTATCTAACTTTAGCTTGAACAATTAGAGTGACAAGGAATTCATGATTTCACAACTTGGCTATTCCATTTCTCTAATCATCAGAAAATTATTTTTTATGTTGAATAACAAATCATCATTCTGTAGCCTGGGAATTGGAAGACATCCCCTCCTAGGAATGATCCAAGATTTCCTACTGAGTATAAATATTCTTTCACATAAGGACACCTGTTTATTTGTAAGTAGTCATCATGATCCTAGTCACCAGTTGTTATCCCTGATAGGGTGATAGAAATCTGTTGTCTTATCTCAGTGGCTCTCTGTCTCTGTCTCATTCCTTGATTTGTCAAAGTGGTGTCTGTGGACCACCTGTATTAGCATCTTCTTGGGAAACTTGTTTAAAATAGAGATAAATTCCTGGGATTCACTCTAGATCTACTTAATCAGCATTTCTGCAGGGGCAAGAATGGAGGGAGCTGGCTACATTTTTAATAACATTTTAAGGTTATTTTCAAATATGTTAGCATTGAGAACCACTGAGCCAGACTATATGTTACTTGAGAACAGGAGCCAGTGTTTTCCTTCTTTAGGGCTGTATACATGGTCAGGCACTTAGAAGACACTTGATAAATAAATGTATTAAAGAATCAATAAACTTTCTCTTACATCAACAACATAGTTCCCTTTATACACAAAATGTCTAACAACAGTGATGAAGCTTAACGTATGAGTATAATTACTGATTGAATCATAAACTCATGATTATGTTATAATATCAAATTATTTCTATCAATTACTAAGAATACTCATATGTATCAAAAAATTAGCCCATTATTGTGACACTTGTAATCGCTATAGTTCTCCTTTGCTTTCATGTTACTCCTACTTCCAGCTATGTTCCAGTTCTTCTTCCCCAAATGGTATGGTATGATTTTTATGTAACTCTGAATCCAATTTCAATTACTTTCCCATCAGACCATTTTGGTGTAAAAATATTGGTTTATATTTAGCCTTGCTGTTCACTTCCTATTAGTTTCTTTGTCTGTTATGCTTCACAGTCAAGTTCAAAAAATGATCATAGGATGAATGGGGATGTGAGGGCGTGGTGCTCATGCAGATTACGTAGAAGTAGAAATTCTAAGTGACTCTTCAAGCAAGTGGTAGGTCATAGTCTTCCTTTATACTCCTTTTATATATTTTTTAAATATTGTGTTGTCTTTACACTATTGTGGAACAAATATAATAACAGTCTGGTGTTTGGCAGTTTACATTCTTAATTTCATGAACTTTTTGAAATTCTATATTTCTAACAGTTAGGAACTTTTTCTCCCTTTGTGACACAGAGTCAAAATGGTACGATATTGGAGAGAGAGAGCCATGTCCCAGCTCTTCCCACCCCCTTCCCACTCCCTCTCTCTGCCATTGAGAGATCTGCCCACTAGCAAATTCTCTCCTCCTGCTCCCATTCCCCCTTCTAACACCATCCCTGGCTTCTGGTGCTACCCTCTGAAGACAGAAATTTAAAACAAGTTTAACTTATTTTTTTTAAAAACATTTTCTCTTCACTTACATGAATTCTATCCCAAGTTAAAAATATATCCAAAATCCAATGATTTCTTTTTTTCCTCCGCTGCTATGCCCTGGTCCAAATAATACATGCCCTTGCCTAAATTATTGCAATAACCTCCTGATTGGTCTCCATGCTTCACTCCTTGCAACACTCTCAACAGGCTTTTCTCAACATAACCCCCGGAATAATACCCTGAAAACATGTGAGATACTGTTCTTCTTCTACTTAAAATCCTCCACATGGCTCCCTAACTCACTCGTGTGCTGGTCAAGATCTTTGTAGTCACCTAAATCCCATCTACTGTGCCATGTAGTGGAAACTCAATAAATTTTTGTTGAGTGAATGAATAAAAGTAAAGAACCTTTAATTTTCCTTATTTTCCAAGTAATACCCCAGTTCTTCAAAAGTTCACTGAGGAAATAGCTTCCAGACTTCCATTTTAGTCATCGTTCTCTATGAAGCTTGGTTCTTTAGCACCCTTCTTAAAATGTGGCACCAAGATGTGAACATAATGATTCAACTGTTGTATAACCAGTGAAGTTTGCTTCCTCCATCCTCAGCCACAGCAGCCTGGGATTGCATTCGCTTTTCTTGGCACCCATAGCATAACATTGGATCACATTCTGTCAGCAGTGAATGAAAATTCCCACAGTTTCATCTGGAAACTGATGTTAATTCAAATCTATTCATCCTTGCCTTTGTGCAGTTGGTGTTTTGAAACTATATAAGGACTGTCCAAAAATTCTCGTCTTCCATAGATTCATTTTGTTCAAAGGAATTTGCATCCATGCCTCTAATTTTGTTACTATGGCAAAGCTGTTAGTTGTTACTATTTTTTCAGGCATTACATTTCCTATCATCAGCTTGTCCCCCTTGGCTTCCAACTGGTGTGCAACCAAAAGTGGTTTTTTTTTTTCCCTCTGAGATTATTTTGTTAGGTCATTTATATATTTTTTCTGATATGACTAATTGTAGAAAGAGAAGTTAAATAGGATTCAGAAGATCTGGGTACTGTCTCATTTACTGGCTCTGTGATCTTGGAGAAGAAAATGAAATTATGCCTCAATTTTACCACCTATATAAGATGAAAATGAGGATAACTTTCATCTGTTATTTAATAGGGTTATTTTAAAGTTCAGTGAAATCATGGAAGTATTAAATTAAATGAATATTGATATAAAATAAGAAAAATGGCCACAGACCCTAAAAATGAGTTACAATTAGGCTCGCTTCTCCAATCCTGCTTTTTTTTTTTTCATTTAAAATATAGCTCCATAACATAGAGAACTGATCTGGAAGTTGTGAGAGCTGGGTTCTAACCCTAATTTTTTCAATGACCAGATAAGACACCTTAGACAAATAATATAACCCAATTGGCTTCATTATTCTTAACCTAAAAACACAATAGAACTTGCCTACATACTCTACAAGATCTCTCTCCGCTTTTTGAATTTTTGAAAATCTGTCATATTGGCCTACACTCAAGAGCACACAAATCTTATTTGCACATTTGTGTTCATCAACATACATATCTGGTGGCTTAAGATACTCATCCTGTATTTCAAATAGGAGCAGAGGTGCAGAGCCTGTAAGTGCAAAAGGCTTTTAAATGAATTCTAAAACATCAAACAGAAGCCAACGTGGTTTAGTTCAAGTAACTAAATAACCACTTGATCTAAACTAGAAAAAATTTTCCACTTAGTAAGTGAGGTTTGTAAATCAGTCCCTCACCCAAATCCATGGCTACTAAAGACTAACAACAATGCATCTTGCTTAAATAAAAATAGCTAACCCTTTTATATGAGATTTAAAAGATGCAGATATCAGCAATCATTATTTCTTCTTTTCCTTAGGAAAAGATGCACCATGTGTACTTTTACACACGTATCAAAAATTCTAAGAAGAGAACTTAAGCTAATATGTGCAGTAGAAAAGAATGACAGATTGGGACATTAATTCATATTTTTATAAAAATCATTTTTAATGAAAACATGATTAAATATTTAATGAAATTAAAATAAAATTAATACTATTATATTATTTGTAAACCCACTAGTGTAATGCAACTTTTAAATAAGTTTTATTACTAAATTTAGGCATATATTTGAATTCGTTAACTTTTGGGGAATAATTACCCTTAGGCCTCCATGTGAAGAGTCCTTAATGCACAGGGAGAGTATACATGATTGAGGGGAATCTTCAGAAATTTGGCTTAGCTGTTTCTAAGATATCACTCTCTTGGTTTTCCTCAGTCTTACTGCCAGCTTGTTTTCAATCTCATTTGCAGGTTCCTTGTTACCTTCTCTACCCCTAAATGTTGGAGTACTTCAGGGCTCACTTCTCATGTCTTTTATCCTTTCTAGACTGCTGGCTTCCATGGCTTTACTCATACTTAGAAATGTAGCCCAGAGCTTCCCTTTTGAACTCCAAAATCGTATATTGAGGGCTGTCCAGAAAATATCCAGCCAGGTAACTGTTCTTTTTATGTTGACGGTGGCTGGACTTTTCCTGGACAGTCCTCGTACATCTGCTTACCAGTCTTACTTGGAAGTCCCAAACATAAAAGATCCAAATGAATCTCTTGACTCCTCCCCAAACTTAGTGTATCCCCAGGCTGCTACATCTCAGTAAATAGCAACTCCTTTTTCTGAATACAGAGCCCAAAAACGTTGGGGTCATTTTTTTACTCCCTTCTCTCATATCCAATATCTGATTTGTAAGCAGATCCTGCTTAGCACTACTTCTAAAATACATTCAGGATCCAAATGCTACTCACGTCCTCCCACTACCACTCTGTTTCAAACCACAATCCTTTTCAACCGATTGCTGCAATAGCCTCTTACTTGATTCTTTCCCCACATTTTCCCTCCTAAAGTTTATTTTCAACATAACAGGTCTTAAAAGTAAATTAGATTACCTTTCTCTGCTCCTCAAATTGCTACAATGGCTTCCCATCTCACTCAGAGTGAAATCCAAAGTTCCCCAAGATCTTAGCTCCTCCACCACTAATCGTACCTCACCTCACCTGGCCTGGCTTATGCCCCCTTCCAGCTCCCTACACCAGCTATACTGCCCTCCTTTCTCATCCAAGCATGATCCCACCATGTGCTTTCCCACTCCTGGTTTTCGCTCTTGCCGTTCCCTTCTCCCTTAGATATCTACCTGGCTTACTCCCTCCCTTCCATCAGACGCCTGCTCAAATGTCACTTTATCAGAAAGGTGTTCCTAATCACCCATATAGAACAATATCATCTACCTGTCATCTTTGCTCTCTACTCCATTTACCTTGTTTTCCTTCTTACCTCTTATCACTAACTACATATTACTTTACTTGTCTATCTTCTTAAACTAAAATGTAAGGTCTATGATGTCTATTTTGTTTACTGTCGTAACCCCATCAGAATGGTGTTTGGCCTACAATAAGCACTCAGTAAATGTTTGATGAACAAATAAATGAACAAACCAGGTAGTCTTAATCAGAGACTTGACAAAATGTACGTGAGCAGCTAAAAAGTATACATGCCATTTATTGATTACATACAGTGAAAATGATTGAACTAGAGTTACATGCCTGAATCCCAAATGAACAAAACCCTAAGTTGCAGAAGAATGAACATATATATAGCATCCAGGAGAAGTAACACCTAGACTTGAGTCATGATTTTATTACAAAATCATAACCATACATGCTTATGATTTTGTAATAAAAGATTTGGTAAAGATTACCAGCTCATAAAAAGGAGCATTATTTGTGCCAGACCCTGTATAATATATAAAATTTTATGTCACCCCAATAAGTCTAACAATAAAAATGAATTTAAAAAAATAAAAAAATAAAAAAAATAAAATTTTAAAATATCAAACATGTTTTATATATATTCTTTGTTGTGTTTACCTGTATATAGTATATCTCTGGCTCTATCTACATCTATCTGTCTACTATGTACACACACACACACACACACACACACAGAGAGAGAGAGAGAGAGAGAGAGAGAGAGGGAAAAGATGCATGAGAATGACACATACCAAATTCAGATGATAAAATGGTGGTTATCTGAGGGTGGGTAGTGTCAGCACATATGCTCATGATACTCTAACTTTTTGTATGATAAAACAAAAAATTGTTATGACTAATTCGTCATATTAGTAGACTTCACTGGAGAATTCTTGGGCGGATGATCAAAGAAGAGAATGTTTATTAATACAACCAAATTGTATACCTATTGCGTACCATTGTTTTCTTTCAAAAACTATTGTATTACCAGGCAATGGGTATTTACCTTTAAAAATACAACTTTTTATTTTGGAAAATGTCAAACATAAAAAATGTAGAGTTTAGCATATTAAACTCCCTGGTACTGGGACTTCTGCCTCTCTTCAAAATGGAATAACAAGAATTAGACATACCCTCTGGCCTGAAAGAACTGAAAATAAATTGAAACAATAGTGTCATGACAATGGACATCAGTCAATGAAGGACAGCAATCCCAAAGAAAAGGGAAACAGATGAGGTGAGCCTAAGAGTGTCCCGGCTTTGTCTGCAGAGAAGTTTCAGGTTTTATCACAGGGAGGGGACCCCAAGGAGCATTGCTGCTCATGTGAATCTGTTCTTCAGGGGCCAAATGAATAATGAAAGGATATATACCATTCAAAAATGCTTCTCTTATGTGGGTTGGCAGAAAATGTTCTCATTGAGAGACAAGCAGCAGAGGAGCTTGTGGCTTGAGGAGCAAATTCTCAATCCTAAGTGATGGGACAGAAAGTTCTCTATCCCATCAACAAAAACTACCAATGGCCCTTTCCCCCTGCTATGCCCTCTGTCTATGCTTAAGCTTCTGGGAAGAACAAATAAGAAACATCAAGGAATACATAAACCAAAGTCTGAAAGCATTATAAAACACAAACCTGATGCTTCTTTCACATGAAGTTTTCTTACTTCAAATAAAAGAGCATTTAAAGAAAGGATTACATTGAAAATAATGAGTAATCATAAACTGAGGCATTCTGATCTATTTTTTTACACCATTGCTTATGTGATGTGGAAGAAAACATTGGTATTGAAATGCCTTTTGCTGCTTAAGGAAACCAAATCTCTAGAGAAACCTGGTCCAGGAGCCTCTTGGCATAGATATCCCTTAAACTTCAATTTGGACTGGCATTTCTCTCTTATTTTCAGATAATCCTATAGAAATCCTATCCTTAGGACTTCTTTGTGTGCCACCATAAAGTTTTCCTAATGTTATTTTGTGACATGTAGTATCAATTTACTATTCATTCAACACATTTAACAATAAGCTAGGAGCTGGGAGGGATGCACATTTCAGTAAGACACAGACCCTTTGTATGAGAAATAGAGCAAGTGTATAAATAAGTACAATAATAAATGCTACCAGAAAGGGCTTTCAGAAAGTTTTAGATTTGTAGAAGATCGCATGATCAAATATTCTTCCTCATTTTTGGGATGAAAAAACTAAACAAAAAAGGTTAAATGACTCATTCTGTGCAGTACAATCAATCTACTCATGTGAGGCATCATGGTAGGCTAGAAAGAACAGTAAACTTAGGGTCCTAACTAGCTCTCACAAAGGACAAGTGGTTCAACCTTCTAGTAGAGCATTATTTTTCTTATCCATAGAACTGAGATAATAATGGTTCCCTGTTAGGTTTGGTGTAAATACAAAATGAGAAAATAAAAAGGTGATATGAAAATGTAAAATATTGCTACAATTAATTAGTTGCCAAACTGGGACTGAACTCAAACCTCTTAATTTTGAGATACTTATCCATCATATATGAATGTAAAATGCTCTCCGTGACTCCTGTAAGGTCTGACAATTAAGTGCATGAACTCATCCTAGAAAAAGTGCTACATACCTCATTGCTGAATATCGCTATGGTCACCTTAATAGTACACCCCTTAGGAAGCTATACACTGACAATAGCCTTAGTTCACCCTTCAAAGCAATTTTGGAACTCTTTTTCTGAAATGGACATCAGAGCTGTCATTGTATTACCTTTGATGTCCCGAATGTCATCAAAATGTCTTTCTTTGAATATTTCCTTTATCTTTGGGTAAAGAAGAAAGTCACTGTGGACCAGATCAGGTGAGTAGGGAGGGTGTTCCAATACAGTTATTTGTTTACTGGCTACAAACTCCTCACAGACAGTGCCATGTGACCCGATGCACTGTCATGATGCAAGAGCCATGAATTGTCGGCGAAAATTTCAGGTCATTTTCGTTTAACATTTCATGCATCTTTTTCAGCACTTCCAAAGAGTAAACATGGTTGACTGTTTGTCCAGTTGATACAAACTCATAATGAACAGTCCCTCTGAAATCCAAAAAGGATAGCAACATTGTTTTGACTCTTGATTTAAACTGACTGATCTTTTCTGGTCATGGAAAATTGGCTGACTTCCACAGTGCACTTTGACGCTTTGTTTCAAAGTCATATTGGCACACCCATGTTTCATCACTAGTGATAACATGGCCCAAAACGTCGGTCTTGGCAAACTTGGACTCTTCTTTGCTTTTGTTCATCAGTGAGCTCCTTTGGGACCATTTTTGCACACACCTTTCTCATGCCAAGATTTGTAGTTAAGATTTTCCTGTTTATTGATGTTTAATTGGCCTACGATGCTTCTCACAGTCAGCTGATGATTTTGACACACCGTTCAATGAATTTTTGCAATGTTTTTGTCAGTTCTGTTTGTTACTGGCTGCCCTGACCTCTCTTCATCAGTGATGTTTTCTCTCTCCTAAGAAAAACATTTAATCCATTTGTATGTTGCCATTTTCGTCATGGCATTATCTCCATCAACTTGAGCTAACATGTCCCTGATTTCACTTCTACTCTTGCCAAGCTTAACAAGAAATTTAATATTAGTTCATTGCTCTAATTCAAGCTCCAATATTCTTGTGACGCCACACAAAAAGATGCAACAACAATAATGAATGCCACTCAGCAAGGAACCTGCCACATGTCGATGCAAACAAAGCTGTGAGACACAGATATACCAAGGTTATGACACCTTACTGAGTTGTGTGTACAGTGCTGCCAACATAAGCCCACAGTGGCAAATTTACAAATTTAATTGTCAGGTTTTGTGTATGATGACAGCTCTGATGGCCATTCCAGAAAAAGAGTTCTGAAATTGCTTTGAAAAGTGGACTAGGAGCTGATGTCGGTGGATAACTTCCCAAGGGGCGTACTTTGGAGGTGATTATAATGATATTCAGGAATGAGGTATATAGCACTTTTTCTAGGATGAGTTCTCAAAATTAATTGTACAACTTTGTATGTGTACTTAAATGGTTTTCTCAACCTTTTTGGTAAGCTGAAACCTTATAATCCTACTAAGTTAAATTTTAGGATAAAAACTATTGAATAGCTAGATATTTCCAAATAAAATGAAATACTAAAACGTCAATTGCTAGGTAAGTCTAAGTTTACTTACTTTTGACCTCTTATTACAGAGGAACTAACAGATAAATTTAGAGCTGGTAATGAAGACATTTTGTGCTTTGCCAGTAAAAAAATGTATGTTTCTAAAAGTTATGAAATAGATTCTTAAATTTGCCAATCTAAAGAATACCGATTACTTATATTTTAGTTGCCAGTAAGAAATTAAGGTTCTACAGGTTATGCATTCTAATTAATATGGAAAGAAATGATATGCATTTTCAGTGAAGGAATACATAAAGTATGAAAATATAATACATTTTTAAAGAAATTTAAAGAAAGTGGTTTGTACTAAAATAAGGTTGATAATTACTGAATGAATAAGAAGAGAAAAACAAAGAGGGACTAGGAAAGTTGTAGGTTTGTGGAAAAAGACTCTTGAGGAAGAAAGTTTTATGTAAGGTCAAACTGAATAAGATTTAAATAAATTTAATAGAGTAAGTCAATTTAAATACCTAAAGTAAGCTAGTACAGAATTAGAGTTTGGTTCTCTTTCACACTTTCAAATTAACAAAGTATTTTTATATTGTTCTGCTCCAGATAAGATATTATGATAAGTTTTCTACCTAAAAAGCAAGTTTCTATATCTCACTAAAAATAGTTCTCTGCATTTTATATTGTCTTAATCAGGTACTTGATTACTCAAGAAAACAATCTTCTCATTCCTAAGAACTAAGGTTTTGACAATAAGTATTTATGTTTGACATCTTTCACTTTCACTTTGAGTAAATGGATAATTTATTATTGTTTCATAATGATATGTAATCCTTTTGGTCAAGTAGGTTTGACTAACTTCCCAGAGTTCAGTATGTAAAAGGTGACTTTTTCTTAACCTGGAAATGGTTTTGGGTTATGCCAATGGACCCCTGGAATGCCTCGAAGATTTGCGCGCTCTCTCTCGCTCACTCTCTCTTTCTCTCTCTCTCTCTCTCAAGAGAGAATTAAAACTAATCAGGTCTTTTTGATATACTAAAATCACATGGGAAGCTTTGTCAGATAAAGAAATAATGTTGTATTTGTCTGTATATATTCTTATTACTAAAAATAAAATGTCAGGAGATTATAATCTCCAAGAGTCTGCAATGTCCTGATATAATATTTTCACTTGTAATTCTGTTTGGCTTCTTCAAATTTTATATTGGAGAGAAAAACAAATTTCTCTGTCAATTACTTTATAATCAGATCTGTAACCAAGTCAATTTAAGTTTTTGTCATTTACAGTCATTATTTTGCTTTGATACTTTTGCAAATATGTTTCATTTTGAGAAAGAATGAAAGGACTCTGACTTATTCCAAAATATAGGTCTCTGAGAATAAACTTTCAGATCATACCTTTAAAATGGGTAAAGATTCATAGAACTCTAAGAAGTAACTGCATTCATGAAATGCTAGCAAGGGTTCAAGATAAATAAGAATTGATTCAATGGCACTAAATGAACTGAGAATGGTTATAATTTTTATGAATTTTTGTTTAAAATATCACTAATTTTATCTTTTGTTTTTCCAGATAAAAGGAAACTTGTTTTGTTTAAACTACCGGTAACTTAGCAATTTGGCAAAGTATACCTTTGTAAACAGAATTGAAATATTTATTGTTTTCTTCCTACTAATCTCTCCAGAATTCAGAAACTCTTAATGAGTATTTTTATTTTCATGGCAATGTGATTGTTTCCATGAATTCAATAAGAATCCGTTCTCTTTATAACGACACAGTTGGAAACTGGTTTTGAGTCAAACCTTTGGCTGGAATGTCATGGTTGAGAGAGAAATGCGTAGGCTCAGAAATAACCAGACAGCTTTAAGGAATTAAGATTGACCTAATGGAAACCAATAAAAGGCCTTGGAAATATTGGCTCAGTACCTTACTTACATGGTCCCCAGCAGCCTTACCATGTGAGTAAAGAATGTTACTTCTTGCAGGTGTAGGAAACTCAAAACATTTTGGGGACCTCTAGAAGAGAGGCACTCACCCAAAACCTCTAAGTATTGCAGGTAACACCTGATGGCAAGTACTTGCCTTGGCTTTTCTGGTCTTGAGAGGCCGTTTAAGTTCAATCTGAAGATTCCTTATGAAAGATTCTAGAAAAGCAGATTTAAGAGTATCTGTATAGTTAATTATATTTTTGCTGGACTTACATAAATAATCAGGCCAAGTTTATTGAAACTACTTACTTTGCAAATAGATTAGTCCTAATTTGGCTATCTTTGGTAAAAATAGTTATTAAAGAAAAACTCTGTTTCAACAGAAATGATAATACTATATCTTTGTGGATATTAGATTCTAATGCTGTTCATTGTCTTTTGGGTTTTCAAAGCCATGCAAGCTAAAGAGGGACAACTTGACATAAAATTCAGAAAACTGCCACAACAGTTCATGCTTAAACAATAAGAGTGACAGATGCTGTGTAATCCATGCAGAAAGTTTACCTTAGCACTTGATGACATCATCAGGGACATTTCAAACTATAAAAGATGCTTTCAGCCTTATATCTAGAAATCTCAACTGGTAGCCTTATAAACGCAGAAGCTGGGTTGTAATTTTCTCTGATCATTAAACTCTGTTTTTCTTTTGTTTTCATAGACATATCTTTATTAAGTATCTGATATTATGGAATTTAACTTGTACTGTCAGCCATGTGGCTTGTTCTACTGCTCAAGCTCTAAGACTCCAAAAGACCTCCTTAGAGTCCTTGGTACATGGGTCCTAGAAGATAGGATTGCCTTAAATTACCTGCTGGGAAAAAAAAAAGGAGTCTATGCAGTAGCAGTAGCTAATACAATAGGCTATATCTAATTTAACACCTCTGGGGAAGTTGAGGCTCAGATAAATAGAATCATGCAGAAGGCTTCTTAGCTACAAGATATGGAAAGACCTATTAGACAATCTTTTGGCTACCTTCTGGAATGGGAGGCCTCTTGAGTGGGTTATTGTGGGGATGCATTATATTGATAATCCTTATGTTTTCTGTTAGAGAGTGTATGTTTTTTACTTAATATCTCATCTTTAAGACTAAAAGCAGGGCTCCGAGGGAAAAAGCAAACCTTATGGCAGTACTGAGTATTCATGGTAAAGTGGGAACTAAAGAATATTTTTTTATTGAATGTAAGAGAGTTTCATTCCTCCAACCTCCAAACTCTATCCTTTATCAGCAGGTCGCCATTGCCCCTTCTCCCTCAAGACTGAGAAATGATCAAAAGCAAGGGAGGAATTGAAACTGAGGTCCTTATGAGTTTGATTAAATTTAGTTTTGAATCCTAGCTCTAGAAAACCTCTCTCTCTCTCCTCTTCCTCCTCCTCGGCCTCAGAAACCTAGCCTTTCCCCTGGATAATCAGCAACCCCCAGGGCAGCAGAAGACAGTTTCCTGGACCTGACTAATGGTCACAAAGTCTCAACCTCTGGCAGGCTAAAGATAACACTTTTATCTAAGTTATGTTTCAGCTTCTGAACGCTAGGTGGAATGACCCCCTGGCTACTTTCTCATGAGACTGGACAGAGGGACTCTGGGAAAGACCTCAGAGCTGTCCTCAAGATCTGAAGAAATATTCATTATCCTTACCTCATCTCTCACCATTTTAAATCCCAACATGCCCTCGAACCCTAAACCCATGGTGTGTTGTGATTTTGCCCTATATGGTCGTAATATACATGCCATCAGGTCTTTGAGCACTAGCTCCCCTGTGTCTCAGGGCTTGGCACTATTTCCTTAAATGCACCTTTACTTTCTGTGTTGCAAACTCCTGTTCATATCTCCTTTGGCTTTGATTTATACAGGCAAAATGAACACCTTGAGTACAGTAACAGGAGTAGAATATGATTATTGACCATCTGTATGTTGTTTACTTGAATTGGATGACTATTCCTCACCTATTTGAGTTATATACAGAAAAAACAGATGCTCTTGTTGTGAAACTTTTTGGCTGATTTTTACAGTAACATAGGATAAAACTTTTGTCCAACAATTCTCAATTCCATATTGCATTTTCAGACTGTTTATCCTGGCTTTTTCTTTAGAAGCAGTGTTAGTGTTGAATAAAAGTTGAGCGATTAAAAAGAAAAACATCAAGAATCTTAGAAATCAAAACTAGTGAATCATCCTTGAGGTACCTTAAGAGAAGTTAGGTAATAATATTTTTTGGTATCTCTTAACTCAAATTTATTTCTCTTCATCATTCTTACTTATTCCAAAAGTCTTCTAATGGGCTCCTTGCAAATTGCTTTTCTTCAGTGTTACTTCTTTCATCTGCTAAAAAGTTAAGTGATATAATCAGTTTTATATTTTTGAGTTTTCTTTGCAGTTGCTGCATAGAGAAACAAAACTAAGAAATAGGATAACTGTAAAAGCTTTTGTATTCTTTCTCAGTCCATTGGACTCCTTCCTCTTTATTCTGGTGGAGAAAAGAGGGAACTAAGTTATTTTTACACATTTTACTTCACCATTTAAGAAAGGTATTCAAGAGGTGGTATGGTATAGTGGGAAAAACATAGAATTGGATTCTGAGGTCATGGGTTTCAGTTTCCCATTGGACTCCTCTGACTTGAATCACAGAACTTTTCTAGTCTCAGTTTCTTCATCTGTAAAAGATGAAGACTAATAAAACCTATTCTTTGGATTGTCAGAGGAATTACATGGTATTCACAAAATATAGTAAGGCAGCTAAACAGATCCCTATCATTTTGGAAGATAAAATTAAAACCCTTTTTAAAAAGTGAGGCACACTCAAATAACATTAAGAAATGTAGGTGGAGTCAGCAATGGAATATAAGTATATGCAATGGAGCCCAAAACACTTTCTATGATTAGGCCATAAATTTGAGTCTGAACTTTCTAGCTGTTGTCTTAAAGAGGGAAACATGGCAAGTCACCAAATCAACAATGTCCATCCATAAGGTTAAAAAGTAATTAGTGATTTTGCAATTCCTCAAAATGTTAAAGATAGAATTACTATATGATCTGTAATCTCTTGGTACATATACAAAAAATTGAAAACAGGTGTTCAGATACTTGAACCCCAATGCTCATAGCAGCATTATTCACAGTAATAAAAAGGAAACAACCAAAACTTCTATTAACAGTTGATTGGCTAAACAAAATATAGTATATCCACACAACAAAATATTATTCAGCCATAAAAGCAAATAAGTACTAATACATGATCTAAACATGGATAAACCTGGAAAACATTATGCTAAGTGGAAGGAGTCAGATACAAAAGTTTATGTATTGTATGATTCCATTTATGTGAAATATCCAGAATAGTTAAATCCATAGAGATAGAAAGCAGACTAGTGTTTGCCAAAATCTGGATAGAGGGAGAAATAGGGAATGACTGCTTAATGGATATAGGCGCTCCTTTGAAAGTGATAAAAATGTTTGGAACCAGAAAGAGACGGTGGTTGCACAACATTATAAATGTTCTAAATACCACTGACTGTAAATTTTAATATGGTTCATTTTATGTTATGTGAATTTAATCTCAATAAAAAAGCAAAAGAGAAACAACAACAACAAAAAAATGGGTTGTCTGGAGAAGTGCAACTATTTCTAATACTGAAAGCAGAAAGGACATTCTTTAAGGAAATGAACCCTAGCAATATCTTTATTTGAATACATGGTTGGATTTCATATCATGCTTTAGAAGGTCCTTCAACAAAGGTTGATGTCTTGTCCATGACGGGCAACATAGAGAAGGGTATTTTACTAGGAATCAGGGTGAGTTTCCTGTTAGTAATGTAGCCCAAGATACACTGAGCAGGCTTAAGGCAGAGATAAAATTAACAACACCTAGAAGAGATGGACTCTCTATCTCTTTTGGAATTCATCATAAATTTTTGGAAGCAGAAGTGAGTTTGAGGTTGAATTCCCTATCATGTATGTGATTGCAGTTTGCTAATTCAGAGTCTTGTGCTTTAAAAATTAGCCAATCTGGAAGTACGAGTAAGATCCATTGGTAAATGAGGAGAATGTTGGAAGTGAGTTAGTGATGACGTTGAGACAGTGAAGGTTCTCCTGAGAAAGTATTATATCTGCTCAAACATCCAAACAAAGGGTAATTATAACCCCTTATAGTTCTAGGCAATAAATCATGCCTTAGGTATCTTCAGAGGAAAGGTTTCTTGTAGACTAAATAAGACCATGTATATGAAAGCTCTTTATAAAGTTCATATCAACTGTAGTTTCACTGTTATTAATATCTGGCAATAATACATAACATGTAAACAACACACGATATTCATTCATCATTCTCAACAAATACTTACTGAATACTAATTTTGTGCCAAAAGGGTAGGCAATATTTATCAATATTTTAGAAAAGAATAAATTGAGGTTCAGAGAGCCTAAAATTTCTCACATAACTTGGAGACTTGAGACCTTTGGTTCCTAGTTCATTCCAAACTTTGCTGTCCTCAAGGGCTAAAATGACCAAGGATCATGATTGTTAAAGCCCTTCATTTTCACTAACTATTAAATGGGATTATTTAATTCCTTGGACAAAGTTTCACCATTACTATTTCTGTCTGTGCAGTGGCATTTGAATTGCTGTTACAGGAGTTCTCAGGAACCATGCTTGCTACCAAACACATATACAATGCTTGGCTTTACATTATTGGATAACATTTATTTATTGAGTGCACATTGTGTTTTAGACATAATGCTAAGCATTATGCAGACATATTTTTATTTGATCCTTAAAATAGCCTTCTGAGGAAAGTTTGTCATCCCTCTTTTGTTTATACAGAAACTAAGGCACAGAAAAATTAAATAACTTGCTCAAAACCACAGGCAGGTATATAGTCTTACAATCCTTATAGAACGGTATTTAAAGGTTCATGAAAATCAGAGGCTGAACCAACAGAGTTCTATAAATCCTATCTGAGGAGCCAGTAGGATGTGAAACAAATGTTGAACTAAGAATAAAAGAGAGAGGGCTGGGACCATATCCAGTTGTTGTTTTTTGTTTTGTTTTGTTTTTCTGTTTTTTGTTTTTTTGTTTTTGTTTTTGTTTTTAACTCCAAAGCTCTCAACTCAACTACTCTGCTATACTAAGACACAGGTCTGGTAAGTTTGTAATGATTTG
Organism: Lyroderma lyra; assembly: GCA_004026885.1. Lineage (NCBI taxonomy): Eukaryota > Metazoa > Chordata > Mammalia > Chiroptera > Megadermatidae > Lyroderma > Lyroderma lyra. The sequence continues at coordinate 29,925 of PVJL010007951.1, forward strand.
ATTCCCCACCCAGACAATTATAGTAGTAAATTGTGGGTCATTTACTGCGTTGTACAATTGTAAGTGCTTAACAGTCATTGAGGAACATTTGTAAATTTTTGTCTCCTGATAAAAGACCAGAAGGGGCCCCACCACATAAAAGATTTTTTATTGTTGTTCTTTGCAGAGATGGCAAACTTTTGCCAAAGAAGTTAAAAATTCAGGTTACTGAGTATTATTCTGCTGCTGGATTGTCGTTGAAAAGCTAGTATCTAACATTTAATTAACATTTTTTCTCTACAGATGTGTATAATGTAATAGGGTAAAATAATTCTTTTGACCAAAAATTATTACAGCGAGTTAGGTATTGTGCTAGGTGCCACTAAGGTTTATATACTTGGGAAGTGTCAGCTCTGCCAGATTTGAAGAAAACAGAAGCAATCTTTACCAAATTGGGCAAATTTCCCTCTTTGGGATTCATTTCCTCTTCTGTAAATGAGGGGGATGGATGTCTAGGTTTTAATTGTTTCTGATTTTTTAAATGGGTGAAGGTTTCTCCTCTACAACTGCGACTAATCCCATGTCAAAACAGTCGTTTTATACTGTCCTAGCTTTGCAATTCATTATTTCAACAAATGGTTATTGAATTTCTAGAGTCAGGTACCATAAGGCTGAAGTTGTGAACAATAGAAGCAACTTCTGCTGACGGAGTTTACAATCCAAAGGGACAAGATAATAAAAAATTAAATAAATAACAATTTAAAAAACAAATGCCTAAAAATAATCATTAACAATTAATAAATAACTACAGGTTGGCAAGGTGCTAAGAAGGAAGTAAGAAGGACGACGTTTTAGGACTTTTTTCAGTCATAGAGTGAAGCAAATGATAGGTTCTCTTAATGACAAAAATGACGACTTACCGAGATCGTCAAAGGGGGGGAAATGATAATACTTTACGACAAACGAATAAATGGATAGCATTACTGTTGAAGAAAATTGTATTGTGACAGGTCTACTCCTTAGAATGGAGGAGGCTTAAAAAGAGCAGCGGAAGCAACTCACTTGTCTCTCTCTCTCTTTTTTTTGGTAAGTCAAGAGGAAAGAAAGTGAAAATACAGAACCTGGATTCAGGCAGGAAAACAGCCAATCTAGTCTGGCCATCGGCATTTCTTTTAGTTTTGCTAGACATTCCCCGCAGCGGGAATCTGGATGGAAAGAAAACTAATGCCATGAACTTCAAGGCAGATTTCAATTATTATTGCCCAGTGGCTGGAACCTGGGAAAAGGATGTCAAGGTGTGGTTTAGCAGGAGGCAGCTCCCGAGAAAGGCACTTGAAAGGGCAGAGAACAACGGGAAAAGGCTAGAGGAAGGAGGGAGAGTGTGCCAACACCTCAAGGTGAGAGAGTAGAAAAACTCTCCGCGGCGGGAGCGGCGCGCCGCTCAGGTGGCCCTTTCCCGCTCAGGTGAGCTCCTCCCGCGCCTCCCATTGGCCGAGACTTCTGTGGCGCTGGGAGGGCGACGCAGCCCGGTCTAGTTCAGGGTCTAGGACGGCGCGTCACTTCCGGTAGCGCGGAGCTTGTAAAACACCCTGGAGAGAAAATGGCGGCGGCAGCGGCGGCAGCGGCTTCGGCGCCTCAACAGCTCTCAGATGAGGAGCTTTTCTCTCAGCTCCGCCGTTACGGCCTGTCTCCTGGTCCAGTGACGGAGAGCACCCGCCCGGTCTACCTCAAGAAGCTGAAGAAGCTTCGAGAGGAAGAGCAGCAGCAACACCGGTCTGGGGGCCGCAGCAATAAGACGCGGAACATTAATAACAATAACACGGCAGCCGCCACAGTCGCCTCCGCGGGGTCGTCGGCGGCAGCCGTGGGGATGGGGGTCCGGCCTGTCTCGGGAGACCTCTCCTACTTAAGGACTTCGGGGGGCCTAGGCCGAATCTCGGCCTCTAACCCGGACAGCCCCCTGGGAGGGCCCGGGGGCGCCTCGGCCGCCCCCACGGCTGGCAGCAAAGTGCTTCTGGGCTTCAGCTCGGACGAGTCGGACGTGGAGGCCAGTCCCCGGGACCAGGCCGGCGGCAGCGGCGGGAGAAAAGACCGGACTTCGCTCCAGTATCGCGGACTCAAACCGCCGTCGGCGCCCTTGGCCGCCAGCGAGGTGACTAACAGCACCTCGGCCGAGCGAAGGAAGCCCCACTCGTGGTGGGGGGCCAGGAGGCCGGCGGCTCCGGAGCTGCAGACCCCGTCGGGAAGAGATGGAACAGCTGAGGACGAAGAAGAAGAGGGAGAAGGCGGGGAGGACAGAGACCCGGAGGCTGAGGAGCCGCTGTGGTCGAGCCGGACCGTGAATGGCAGCCGGCTTCTCTCCTACAGCTGTCGAGAAAACTATTCGGACTCGGAGGAAGAGGAGGGCGGCGACGTGGCCTCCAGCAGACAGGTATTAAAGGACGACTCCCTTTCCCGGCACCGGCCCAGACGGAGCCATGGTAAGCCTCTCCCTCCGCTGACTGCTAAATCTGCCGGCGGCCGGCTGGAGCCCTCAGTTCAGGGAGGGGGAGGCATTGCGATGAATGACAGGGCGGCGGCCGCGGGGAGTCTAGACAGGAGCCGAAACCTCGAACAGTCAGCGGTGGCAGCGGCGGACCTGGGAGGAGGGTGCGATCAACTGGACTCCAGCCCCACTCCCAGGTACCGTGTTAACGCAAAGAAACTGGCCCCTCTCTTGCCCTCGCCACTAACTGACATGGACTCAACCTTGGATTCGTCCACAGGCACCCTTAAAACCAATAATCATATCGGCCTTGGGGCCTTCAGTGTGGACTCCCCCAGGATTTTTTCCAACAGCCTCCCTCCCAGTACGGCAGTGGCTGCCTCTGGTTCACTCAGGATCAATCACTCCAATCATACGGGCTCCAATCATACCTACCTGAAAAATGCATACAACAAACCGAAGCTTTCCGAACCTGAGGAGGAACTTCTCCAGCAATTTAAACGGGAGGAGGTGTCTCCAACCGGGGGTTTCAGTGCCCACTACTTATCGATGTTTCTCTTAACTGCTGCCTGCTTATTTTTCCTAATATTGGGACTGACTTACCTAGGAATGAGAGGGACAGGCGTATCCGAGGATGGAGGACTCGGCAGTAAGTATTAAATCCCATGGGTAAGGTAACAAAGAGAATATTGTTAGTGATTTGCTGTAACTGCACTTGGCGTTTTACACGAGGTGACTTCTGTCTGCAAGAACGTGGCTTGATAGTGAAAGTCAACAGATTTGAGTGCATTTGTGTCATCTTTAAGAAAACACTATTACCATTTTCAGAATGATAATCCCATGGCTGATTTAAATATTTTTCTGTATGATGTATTGGGAAATTCAAAACATCTTATAAAAGAACACAGTATTACAAGCCTGTCAGTAAAATGCATTTATGTTTGTGACTTAAATTGTCGTAAGCCTTAGATAACTATGTAAGATGTCAATTGCTCAACAAATTTTGAAGTATTTTGATTGTTAAGGTTCATCATAAATGCTGTGTTTTTTCAAATAGAGTTGTGATTCTAAAAAGCAGTGTAAGATCTCTTGGAAGTTCCGGTTAAATATTTTGTAGTACTGAGTAGTTCTGTAATTTTAGAAAAGTGAGTGAATTTTAACCAGTGTCACCTCAGTAAGTTTAATTAAAAAAAAAAAAAACCGAGTGAATGTATATAGAAAGCAGGAAGGCACACCTCTGAATTAATTGCCCAGCCCAAAGCGTCTCCTCTCTCACCAATGAAAAAAGTAGTGGTAGGCCTTGCAGGAGGAGTTTGCAATCAGATTTATCTGAATTAGTTTCCAGACCCTTCCATTTACTTGCCAAATGACTGTAGGGAGGTGTGTTCATTCATTCATTAAGCCAGCATCATCATATATTCTGAGCACTCAGAAGATAGCAGTGATTAGTCAAAGTATTCCTGTCTTTAAATAAAAAACGATGAATACAGATCGTTTTATGTTCTGTGAAGGAAGGATGGAGTAAGTGGCGCGTACTACCTTAGAGTTGGGAAGAGTAGGGACTATTTGAAGTGATACCCTGAAGCAGAAGGAGACAGCATTGCAGGGAGGTGAAAGAGCATTGTGGGTAGAGATTATGAGAGGAAAGGCTTTGCGTGGAGCAAGAGCCTTGTAGGTTAGAGTGCTTGGCCACTTTTGAGTCAGAGAGGGTGAGCAAGAGTTTGAACTTCCCTTTTTTAATCTGTAGAATGATGCTAATATTGATTAGAATGATGACTGTGAAGATTAAAAAAGAGAAAGTAAAATTAGTGTATGATGTACTGCTGACTACATAATTTCTCAGTGTTGGGTCTTTTCCCCCACTCCTCTTGAAACTAACTTCCTAGCATTTCACCAAACATGAATTCTCTGTTTCATGATTTGTACTTGTAGAATTGGCTTATTAGTTTTATTTCGAAATAGTGGATGATGCAGTTAGATGAAGTGTAGGAGTAAAAACAGTATAAGCTTTGATTTGCATATAGCCATTTCTAAGATAGTTAAATAAAAGATTATTACTGTTACTATATTATTGCTTAAATAGTGGGGTCAAGAAGAGAACTAAAATACAGCACTCACTTTAATTGGTACCCTGGGAACAAGAGTGATTGATGTATTGTGTCCTGCCCCAGATACTTGGGAGAAAAAAGAAATAAGGTCATCCTAGAAGTTAAACTGGTAAAGTTCACATAAATTAAATGTTGTTGTGTGTCAGCAGTACTTATCTGCATCTGTTTGTCTCTCTCACAACACCACCTCTATGACCTGGACTTTTTCGAAAGAGCTAAGTGCTTTACACATACTCATTGAATCTTCCTAACAGCACAGAGGCAGATGGTGTTTATCTTCATTTTATAGTTAAGGACAGTGACACTCAAGGAAGTTAAGAAATGTACTACAGTTGAACCCATAGTGAGTGATAAAACTAATATTTTGTTTCAAAATTTTTTTCAAATATAAAGCCCATATTCTTTTTTTCCCCTTTGTTTTTATAATGCCCATACTCTTAACACTACTTTTGGTATTGTTTGTAGAAAGCTTTTTAAGTAAGAGGGTACTTGTATTTTATTAGGATTAAGAAAATAATTGAGTATTTGGTAGGATTTCATACAGATTTCTTGATAGGCACAGTTCTCAATTAAGGTGCCTGTCACATGTTTCTCCTCACTACAAAAAAATGACTAATATTTTCTTAGGTGCTAAACTTTCAAATGGAATAGAAAGAGGTGGCACTGCTAGGGTTTTGGTACCTGCCTCACCTCCACCAATTTAGAATGAAGGAAATGATAAGGTGTTTTACATATTAATATATAGTAAATGTGAAGTAGCCTGAGGGATGGAAAGAAACATGGCTAAGAGGTAGAGGATCTGGATATTCGGTCTTGTCAAAATGACCTTAGTCAAGTTCCCTTAACCTCTAAGCTTCATTCTTAGATATTAAATTTCAGCTCTCTGTGGAGCTGTTGTGAGGATCAAATGAGATAGGTTGTTAAACAAACACAAAATGGCATTGAAAAGTTTAGGTATAACTTGCATTCCTGGCAATCTACAGTATATATGTAAAAAGAAATAGTTAAATGTTTCTATAAATGACATACAGTGTATTTCTTACCTATTCTGAAAATGACAGTGTATTTCTTAACTTATTCAACATTTAGTTTTTATTAAATTCCATCAAGTACACATTGTTGACATGGATATAGAAATTCGAATCAAATGTAATGAATACTTAAATGTATTATGTACTTATTGTATACCTTGGTTGAAAGACATGCCTAATTCAGTTAGTCTGCATGCCTAACGGTGAATAATTTTCACTCCTTATATTTATGTATTCTGATCCTTTGTTATATTATAATGGTTAACTCATGCTTAACCATAGGGTTCATTGGTCAAATAGTGTGCTTAAGGGAATAGTTTTACTCCGAGTAATAATTTCACCGGAAGATTATAGGTTATATGTAAAAGAAAGCTTTAGTAAGCTTTTATTAGTTATTTAAATTATATATAACATGTAATAGATTACCCTTTTAAGTAGTTCTTAATCATTTGGTCTTTGAAATTTTTCATCAATGCCTAGTTTTTTCATTAATTAAATTACTTTGAGTCTCTGCTTCCTTATCTATAAAACTATGTGGTTGGATTAGATGATTTCTAAATTCTTTCCCTCTCTGAGGTTGAAGATTCTAACTCTGAACTGCCTTACCAAAACAACTTAAGGATCATCTTGCAGTCAGATTAGATCCTAACAACCCATCAAAAGGAAATAGGCAGACTAGATTGACTATTTTAGGCTCATATGATCATTATTTAAAAATTGGTTTTCAATTACGAAAAAAAAAACCCAACAACAATTTTTGTACAAAATGTGACTAGAGATCTATGAAGCAAAAAATGAATGAGTATTGTATACCTCTCTTCCTAGTCTCATAATCACCCCTGTCAAATAATAATCCTTTTAGAACTTTCTTAATGTTTTTTTCATGTAATACATACATTCAGATAATACGTGTGTATGTATACATTTTCATTCAACAACAGAGTGCCTACTATGTGCCAAGCATTATTTTAAGCAGCAGGAGTATGTGGTGAACAAGGCAGATGAAATCTCTTTTCTTATGGAGCTTATATTCTATGGGGGAAGATGAACAAGTAAACAAAAATTTCAGATAATGATAGTTGCTAACACGAAGTAATGATGGTAACTTTAGGGCCTGGGGTAGAGGGGAATGCAGTGTTACATACAAGTGGGACATGCCTATCTAAGGAGAATTGAGATCTGAATGACTTAAAGGAACTAGCCAGTGACGTGCAGAAGAGAATTCTAGACAGAAGTAATAGCAAGTGTAAAGACCCTGAGGCAAGAACAAGTGGGCATGTTGAAGCATCAATAGAATGGCCATTGTGGCTGGGGCATGGCATATAATGAAATCAGAAGTAGGCAGGGGCCAGATCATAAAGGACCTAAAAGCCTTGAGAGCCATAGAAAGGAGGCTGAATTTTATTTTAACTCTTTCATTGTGTTAATTGATTTCAAGTTTTTTTTCCCTCCAAATGTGTCAGAAAACCACAAAAAAATAGTTGACTGTGTATTTAATAATAACATTTTGAGCTACTTTGTATATAAATGACATATTTAAGTTTTTGTTAATGGTAATAAATTTACCATTATATTGAATTTAAGCAAAAAATCCCTCAAAACATACTAAGTGGCATCAATTAGATTGAAGTACAGGTAAATTGGATCTTATGGCATTGATGACATAAAAATTTATTACAAAATGTTACACAGTATGGCATATAAAACATCTTTGTTGTTGAAAGTGCAAGCCACAGGAAAACATGTTTAAAAATCTTATAAATGAAGAAAAGTCCTTGAAACAGTTTCACACTGGGGTAAACTTGACCGACCAGTTAGCAGATGGAAATACTCATTCGGATATATCTGAATGTTGCAGCAAAATGGTTAAGTGGCATGCTATACTTAGTCTGCAACTTGTTTTTTTTCACTTAACTTGGTATCATGCTTAACTTTCCTTATGCTAAGTTTAAGTACAAAGGCATAATTTAAAAATCTCACTCTCTCATTCTATAAAAATGTAAAAATCTCTGCCATCCTGGAAATGTTCTTCAACCTTCTGTTCTCCTATAGCTGTTACTCTCTTCTCAGCCAAGATTAGTATCTCTTTCCTCTTCTACCATTCAGTACTCCACCCCTGTCTAGTTTTCTTTACCATCCATTCATCTCTACTTCGTCATCAATTACTCAATTGCCGAATTCAAGAGAGGCTTTAAAGTTCATATCTTTACCTCTTTGACACATTAAATACATTGAGAATTCCGTTTTTTCCATGAAACTTTCCTTTCCAAATTTCTGTATCACTACATTCTCCTTCCTCATTTTCATTTACTCCTGTCTGCCTGTATTTTAAAAGTATTGATTGTCTCTGTTATTTTTGGTTCTCTTTTTTTTGTGCAGTTTTCCTAGGCAGTTTTATCCACTCCTCTGGCTTATACCTCCCAATTTTATATTGTCACATTAGATTTTTTGCCCTGAGTTCTAGACTTACCAATTTGTTTATTAGATCAACACCATCTGTACTCATCAGATTTCCTTACTTTCAGTTTGTTTCTCCCCGTTTGTTCCTTGTTTTAGTCAATGGTATTTCCATCTCCCTAGAGCTCAAACTAGAACCACTGTTAACTAACCTTAATGTCCTCAGCTGTAAAATAAGAGTTAAATGAGAATTAAATGAAATAATGAATGTAAAGTACTGGCTTAGTACGTGACACATAATAATTGCCAACTCTTATGTTGCACTGTGTGCCGGGTACTGAGCTGAACAATTATAATTGTTATGTAACCTTCATGAGACAGGTATGTATTCTGTTTTGTAGATGAAGAATCCTGACACTGAAAAGTTAAGTAAATTACCCAGGATCGTGTTATTTCGTAAGTGCAGAGGCAGTATTTGGACTTAGTGGCTCTTAACCACTCTGGTAGATTGCCTTTTAATACGTTCAAGTATATTTAGGCACAAGGCTTGGGTGCAAAACTGTAAGAATTTAGTTCAGTTGTCTTGAACTAATTGAGTGATGAGTATGCACCAACAATTGCTCTCCTGCCTTGAATGTGACATGAATAGTAAAAACAAACAAACAAACAAAAACTTTTAGTAGTTATAGGCATTTTAACCCATAGCAGAACATAAATTTTATTTTGCAGTTAGCCACCCCTTTTGTGTGTGTGTGTGTGTGTGTGTACACAAGAGGAATTGGCTGCTTGAAAGCAATTTATACTTTAAAAGGAAGCTTTTGCTCTGTAGGAATTTATCTAGGTATAACTTTTTTAAGCTGACATATAGAGAAGGCCATTGAAATTAATTAGGGGGGAGGAAACTTTAAAATATCTGTTTATTCTAGTCCCCTGGCTATGACTTAGACCCTTGGTCAGCCTTATTAATGACTTCCTGGATTTATAAGGGTACTTCCCATGGTTATCACAATTGCATTCTTCTTTGATTTAGTTTACTTAAAGAAGCATTTATTAAGTTTCTCCTGTTCATTCATCCATTTACTCACTCATAAAATATTTATTGAGCACCTACTATGTGCTCGATAATGCTACAATAATGTGAGTAATGCTACAACATGTGAGTATATACTTCCTAAAACAATAGAAGTGACACTTCCCCCAAACTGCCTCCATTCCCCCCCACATTGTGGTAGCATTCTCTTCTTTTTCTTAAATATCTATGTACTAGCTAGCCTCCAGAATTGATTTGGTTATCAGTGCAGTGCCGTTTCAGATTTGTTTATTGTGACTTTAAAAACTAGATTCTGCAAATTGGAGTATGCCCTATGGTAAAGTTTACCAAATGTGTACCCTACACAAAAGAAATACTTTCTTTTCTTGCAGGTTTTTAGAAGTAATTTTAAAAGTAATAAAAGGAAGAAACACGAAGAATGACTTTGCCAAAAATTAAAATGATACCTATCTGAAGTGTTTATGATTATGGTTCAAGATGTTCCAGAAATATGCTTATGACAAAAAGTCTAGTTTTGTTTTTAAAAACTGTCATTTTCAAATGTCCCTTCTTTCAGATTCTGCTAAAGCCTTAAATGATAAAAGCATTTGTTGAGAACTTCTTGTGTCTGAGCACTCTATCTTAATTTTCATGGGGGAAACTACTTATATTATCTCCATGAGAAAACTGAAATATAGTGGGAATAAGTGATTTTTCTATAATGCCACAATTACTAAGTTTTGGAGCCAGCATTTGAACCTATGATCTGACTTCGGAGTCCATAGTCTTAATTACCAGGCAGCAGATTTTCTTACTTATCTTTTTTCACCCACTAACTTTATTTGGGTGATAAGTCACTTATAACCTCTGGGCCTTGGTTTTTGTACTGTTGTAATCACGGTAAAATCAGCTTTACTTCCAGCCAATGACTTTGTAGGGAGCTAATGTGATGATACCTATAACTGCTTTGGAGAAATTTGAAGTGATATATAACTGTATATTTAATACTGTAATTTAGAATTTCCCTGCTGCAGTAGTTTCATTTAAACAACATGTGTTCAGCACTATGACATGTGCTGTCAGTAATGTTATTATAATAAATTAATAGAAGAGTTGATTAAATTTATATTTCTTATTAATATTTTTAGAACTTTCTCATACTGTCTTGGGCAGACAGAAGGAATCATCTTTTTGCATTACTTAATTGGTGCTTTATCTCTATGCACTGAAAAAGAATATTCTTATTTTTGCAGTTACATTAATTTAATAGGTTATGAAGCACAATTTGAAACTAGATTTTAGCCTCATTGACCACTCAATGGTAGATTGGCTGAGAGGAAAGTCAGAGATATGAAATGTTGCTTTAATCCAAAATATAGTAGTGAATTTGAGACAGAAAAACATTTCTTAAGAATGTGATGGGTTAGAGTAAGCTTCTGTTAACATTATCTGAAGGACAAATAATGTTAAGTGAATGCAGTTGGCAGAAAATGATAGCCTGTCACATACTGTTTCTTCAGCTAGTTTGTAAGATACCATATGAATAATTATTAAAGTGGGAAGATGAGGTCTGTGCCTATGAATAGGCAATAGATTGAATGGGGATAATCAAGAATTGGGGGTATAAAAATGATAAAATGAATTTGATAAAAAGGATATTAAAAATCATGCTACCTTAAGTATACAGAATTTAAAGTGCATTAGGCTCTTTAGTCCCCTAAACAATTCATATGAAGCACTTAATGAAATTTTCATCCCATTATGTATTTGAAACTATCAAATATGTAATTTGTTTAGACCAGAGCTAATAGAAATATAATACTAGCCACATAGGTAATTTTAATTTTTCTAGTAGCGATATTAAAAAATTACATGTAAAAAGATATTGGTGAAATTAATTTTATTAATAGATTTTATTTAGTATATCTAGAATATTTTCTATATACAATGAGTATAAAAATTATTGAGATGTTTTACATTCTTTTTTGTACTAAGGCTTCAAAATCCAGTGTGTATTTTATATAGGCTGACCAGACATCCCATTTTAAACAGGACAGGAAACAATGGTACTCTCCCATTTCAATGGTACATATGGTTAGCCTAGTCTCATTGGTCTAAATTCGAAGTGTCAGTAAGCTAACCATACATGCCATTTGACCATTTTTTTCCTATCCCATTTAAAATGGGATGTCTAGTTAGCCTAATTTTATATTCACAGCATATCTCAATTCAGTCTAGCCCCATTTCAGTTGCTTAGTAGCCATATGTGGGTAGTGACTACTGTAATGGATAACACAGGTCTAGACTGCCCTAAATTATGGCCTTATATTGTTGGTTTATTGAGATTTAATAGCTACTAATTTTAAAATCTTACAATGTGCCATGCACTGTGTTCTCTGTAATATTTTCAGTTAATCTTAAATTATATATAACTTAAAATAAATAACCTTAAATAAATTCATGATACAGATTTTGTTTGCATTTTACAGATACAATGAGGTATGGAAATATTAATTTGTCTAAAGGCATACAGGTAGTCTGTAGCGGAGCAGGGATTTAAAACTAAGTCTCACCCTAAAATCTTGTCTTGCTCACTGTACTGTACCGTTTTAAGCATGGCCACTTACCTAGGGTAAATAAGTGAGTGAGATTTAGTTCTGTTACTGCTCAGCTATTTTTGATTCACTGAAATGCGACTTGTGATTTAATTATTCCTTATTTTAAGATATAAAGGTCTTTTAGCTTAAAGTACAAGTGGTAGCCCCTAAATTCTCACTCATATTTCTTACTGGGAATATTCCTTTATATTCTTTTCACTATTTCCTATTGTAAACTGTTTTGTACTTCTCTTCAGACTGTGTATCTACTGGGGGGAGGGATGGCCTTTTGATTCTGGCACATGACAGTCAATGGGATATAAGGGAAAAGTCACCTCCTGTTGAGAAAAATGAAAACAGAAAAGCTTTGTTAGGGTAAAAGAAAAAAATTTAAGAGTTTCAGTACCTCACTTTGAGAAAGATTTTGGGACATTCGTATGTATCATGCTCTTTGAAATTTAAAAATTATCTTAATTCTTTTACTAGGTGTTATTTTATGGTGAATTTATACGTAGCAACCTCTCCTAATGAATTTGAATAATTCTTTGAGTTACATTTGGATTCCTAGAGAATGTTTTCTCACAAAGACAAGCCCTTTGCTTCCAAAAGGAAAAATGGGTAGTCCTTAATTTTTGAATGGGTTGTCTTCAGATCATGTATAAAACAGTCGAACTTAGAACATGTTTTACTATACTGTTTTTAAGTTCCTAGGTTATCCCATGAAGCCTTTTTAAAACCATATTCAATTTAGCACTAATGTAGTATTGGGCTAAGTTTTGAATCCTCACAGCAGTGAATCATGTTCTGTGGGAGTTGGATAAGGAGAAAACAAATTTATTTTTGGCTTTTTATGTTTGTTTGTTTTTTTTCTTATATGTTTTCATTTCTTAATTCCTGTTCTTACACAGGCCTAAGTTTCCTACTGTTCACTGTAATCTTGGCTAAACATCTAAGTGCTCAATAGTTCAATTTTTTTTAAAAAAATGAGATATAATTGACATATAACCTTGTATTAGTTTTAGCTGTATATGATTTGATATATGTATATAGTGCAAAATGAAACCAGAATAAATTTTAGTTAACATTCATCATTACACACAGTTATTTTTCTTTTGATGAGAACTTTTAAGATGTACACTCTTTTCATCTTTGAAATATACAGTACAGAATTGTTAACAGTAGTTACCATACATTATATCCCCAGAACTTTTTCGTCTTATAACCAGAAGTTTGTACCTTTTGACCACCTTCATGCATTTCATTCACTTCCCGACCCTTGCTTCTGACAACCACCAATCTGTTCTCTGTATCTGTAAGTTCGTTTTTTTTGTTGTTTTTTTGTTTTGTTTTGTTTTTTTAGAATCCACGTGTAAGTGAGATCATTGTCTTTCTTTGTCTGACTTATTTCACTTAGAATAATGCCCTATAAGTAAATAGTAAGTCCATTTATTGCGTGCTTGGCAAGTTTAAGCATTTAGTCTTTTTAAGCATTTTTTATATCATTTTATAAATGAGAAATTTTAATGGAGGATTAGATTAATCAGTTTATCCAAGGTTATACTCATATACATCAGAGAGGGGAGGTTATGTTATTGGTTGTACCTACAGTAGGACTTAAAAGCTCATCCTCTAACCATTGTACCATAATGCATTCCTCTTTCATATACCCTCCCTTGTGCCAAATCCCAAATTCCTTTTATTCCCTCACTTCTGCTACTTTCAGCTAAATGTAAGGGAAAGCCATTCGATTGAATTAATTCACAATATTATAGAATTCTGATAATAAAAGTTATGATTTTATGATAAAATTTGATAATGTGATTATCTTTACTAGGGCTTGAGCCCTTATAGAATCAGAATTTAGCCCAACTTCTCTAAATCATCCTTCATCCTTATATATGTAGCAGTTGGGTTACCTACATTTTTCAGTTAGAATTTATGTCAGTAGTTATGACTTAAGGGCTAATAAGAACATTTTGGGAAGTGGACCCATTAAAAGTATTGTCTGAGGAGCTAACAGATGATTTGTCCTTCTCATATTGCACTATTAGTTTTCAACTGTATGTCGTTGCTATGAGTAGAATAGAAAACAGTTATTGTATTTATGGTAGAATTTTGTTATGTTTTCTTAGTAAGTGAATGCTAAAAATATTATTGTGGGGATCTGACTGTCTTGATATAAATTAAGTCCTTTTACTTAAAAAGTGGAGAACCATTACTTAAAGCCTGATATAAGGAAATTCTATATGCTGGTTATTATTTTAAAATTTGTTTTTAAGCCATTTATAATAAATGTCAGAGAATCAGTTATAGTGTTTAAACGACTGACCAAACTACCAACTGGTACAAGCCCTTTTAAATACAAGATCTTTGTGAACCCAGATTCTAGCTCTGATTAGTGAAATTTTTGACAGTAAAAATTTGGGCATTATAAAAGATTTTTAGCAGGAGCCTTGCCTTGGGTTCTTCTCCTTTCGTCTTCCTAACTCAACAGATCTTCTAAGAACTCTTGTCGTTTCTTCTCAGAACCTCTATGCTAGGGACAAATAAGAAATGGAGTAGTTATATATTGTTATTTTATAAACTGACTGCTATTTTTTTTAATTTCATGCTAGGATTGGAAAAAGAAGAAAAGGCTAAGATTTATTAATCCCTTCTGTATTGTTGTGCATACTCACAAAACATCCCGTTTTACATTAGGTTACTAGAGTCCCAGAAAAATGTGACTTACCCAAGATCACAGTCATAAATATTAGAGCTAGTGTTCCTTGCTCCAGAGATTCCTTTTTTTCATTTTACCACATTGCCTTTCAGTGGGGAAGGATACTTTTCATTTATCTAAATGACACAACTTCACAAGTAAGAAGTACTTAAAGAAATTTGTATTTTATTGCAATTTTAAAAATTTAATTTGCAATATAAATTTTAAAAATTGTACTAGGTTGAAGTTAATATAAAATAGTATAAGTTATATTAATACTGTGTCATCCAAGAAAGAAAAAGGAACTATCACCTAATTACTATGAAAATATTTAGTACCCTTTAAAAAAATTCTGTATGTTTGGGGTTAGAAAATGAGAGAAACTAGGGTTATTTAGCATCCTTGCCTGAATTTTATTGTAGGCAGAATATCAGTCCAAACGCATTTTTAAAACTAAGAGTGTAACATTTTGTTGAATTGGTTTAGATTGCTTATTTTATTTAATATTTTTAAAGCAAACACTTCTTGTTTAAAATTCTTTTTTGGTTAAATTTTGGATTATAATGTGGTATAAAAGACACGGAGGTTCACCAATAACTGCTAAGTGATGAACCATAGTGTAAGTACTGGAGTGAAATAAAAATTCATATACATGTTTAAAAAGCAATAATAGCCTAGAAGTCTATACAATTTGAAAATAAAAGCAAATAGCTTAAAGTAGTAAATTTAAATTTGGGTAAGTCAGTCAACTAGCATGAATGTAAATGTTATCTTGTGCTTTCATTTACAAGAGCCTTTTTTTTTAAAAAACCAGTTCATTACAGGGCTGTTGCCATATGTTTGTTTTTGTCTATTTTTGGTAATAAATTCTGGTTCTAGGGGAAGGGCAATCACACTGCATGAATAAAAGCAGATAAACGTAAAGTCAACATTTTTGGCATGTAAGATCTTCTTAGAGTTAAAGGAATTTTAGAAGTCATTAGCTACTTTGGGCAATAGAATTTGAGAAAAGATGATGTTTTAAGACTGTAAAGACAGTCTTAAAAAACTGATGGTTTACTCTGAGGGGTATGTAGACTAATACTGTGAAGACTTTAAGAATCATTTAACCTCAAGGGACTCCAGGTCTGTACTTTTGTGTGTGCCTCTCTCTCAGTACTGTGCTAAATTTTGCATGTATGTTTTCATTTAATCTTAAAACAATCCTAAAAGCCAGATATCATTATCATTCCCCTTAGGAAACTGAGGCTTAAGGAGGTTAAATAACTTTTCCAAAGTCAGCAAATGGCCAAACCAAGATTTGAATACAGATAATCTGACTCCCAACATGGATCTTTGTACCTATGCTATTACTGCCCATATGATTTTGTATCATGTCAGTGTTTCTGGTTTTCCTTTGGAATTATCCCCACCTCCCCTTAAAAAAAAAAAAAAGGTCTTATATTCTACTAGTCCAGGAGTTCCTAACCCCAGTAGCCCATGCATCTTAAAAAAGCCATAAATGGACTCCAGGTGAACAGTAATTCCTTGAAATTTATGCAAATTTTTGAATGTGTGTAAATTTTTCTGGGGAGAAGGTCCATAAATTTTACTGATTTCTCAACAGAGTCTATGACTCTCGCTGCTGCAGGGAAGGGACTGTGAGTTTTCACCTTTGTATTTCTTAGCACCTTGTTGAATGGAATTTAACAAGTAAAAGATGGTATGTGGGAAAATAAGCTTGAAATTAGTAATAATTTGAGAGTTTAAAGATGCCTTGAATGTTTTTAAATGGATATTATTAAAGCATCAATTTTATGTACTTGTTTTGTTATTGACTGATTCAAATTTCCAACTCTAGTACGAGGGATGGTCAAGAAATTTGTGTAATGAAGGGGAAGAAGGGTAAAAAAAATCTGTTATTTTTCCTTTTCAATATATTCACCCTTAACCCTAATACACTTTTCAGATCTTTCAATAAGTTTGTTTATACCCTCGGAAAAAATGTTTTGTTTTTGCCCTCAAAGGTATGTTGAAATTACATATTTTGTATGTAAATTCCTTCCATTAAAGCTGTTTTTTCATATTTGGGAACAAATAATAATCAGATGGAGTGAGGTCGAACTGTAGGAAGGGTAGTTTAACATTTGGAAGCCGCAGTTGTGAAGAGTAGCCAACACAACCTTGCTCTTGTGCAACGGGCATATTGTGCAAAATCAGCACCCCTTTGGTCATTTTTCTCTTCTTATTCACAGATTCTTTTAACTGTTTTAACAGACTGGAATAGTACTCTTCAGTTATTGTGACACCATTATCCTTATGGAGCAGGATACCCTCTGTGTCCCAAAAAACAGTAGCCATAATTTTTCCAGCTGATTGTGACACCTTGAACTTATTAGAGAGTGGCATACCCTTTCATGCTACTACATGGACTCCTGGTTTGATTTATCTCATAATGATGAACCCAAGTTTCATCTCCAGTGACAGTCTAGATTAAAACTTCATCTTTGTTGCCTCTGGAGAGGTCCAAACACTGCCGTGAACACTTGACATGCTGTTGTTTTTGTAACGGCATAAGCATTGTCAGTACCTGTGTTTCACTGACTTTTGACATCCTTAGATGCTGATCGAGAATATTCAAAATAGTTGTAGGTGATATTCCAGCCATTTCTGCAAACTGCTTTTTATTCAATCTGACATCTTCCACTACAGGTTTTCAACCTTTTTGACAATGTATGAGGAATTGGTTTCAACAGGGCATCCTAGACAGAGGTGATCTTCAGATCTTCAGTTGACTCTCTGCCTTGCTTGGAAAGGCTATGCCGCTTGTAAACCATGTATTTCTCAGGGCAACAGTCCCCGTAAACCACTAGTATCTCTTCCAAAATGGCTTGAGTTTTTCCCCCTTATTTTGTGAAGAACTTAATGACAGTGCGAAATTCAATTTTATCCATACTTAACCCATTTCTTCACATTTGATGTGCTTCTCCAGTGATATGTGAAAGAACACAGACACAAGTAGGCTGAAGTTTGGCCCATATACCAACAATAAGTTACACAATCTAACTGTATGCACTAGTACTCCTACCTCTTCTATAAACCCCACTTCCATTCTGTGAATTTCTTGACCACCCCTGTATATAGTAGTTCTATGAAGTTAGGTTTTTGAAATCAGAGCCTAAAGCAAAACTTAAGTATAATAAAAAATGCTACTGAGAAGTCTCCTAGATTTAGAGGCTGCCATGTGGTCTCAAAAAGACCAGTTTTTTTTTTTTTTCCATTGTAAGAATAGACTGTTTTAGCACCTGATGAAGCAGTAAGAGCCATGCACAGTACATCTTTCACCATGAAAATCATACTTGCTGTTTGAAGTATTTACAATATGAGGGCCACAGGGGAACAGCGCAGGTGAGGGAATAGCATTGTTTCATCTCCCATCTTGGGGTTTGTCTGGGGTACATGTTTATTGACCATAGCCAATAAAATGATTGTGGGGAATTGCATGCATTATTTTTTCACATTCATTCATGTATATTTATTCATATTCTGCTCTGCTACAAGTAGAAATTGTAGAAGTTAGACATAGACATTAGGTGAAAAGCTGATATGAATCCAGTGTGTGTTGTACTTTCTGTCCATTCTGTAACCAATAAGAAGTCTTGTTTAGCCTAGTTTACTGCTTATCATAAATGTTTATATTTTGTTTTATCCAGTAGTTTTAATTTTTACCTACTTTTTTACCTCTATTTCCCAAGTGATTTTTCATTTCTCTCTGATTTCTTCCCAAGCTAAATGTCAACATGTAACTTTTAAGTACATTGTTCATAAAGTCAGTGATGGGGATTTTAACTCCAAAATCAGTTTATATGTTCGTTTCATTCATACTTCAATCTCTGCTTTGTCTATACATATTAATGCCTATTTTCCTTTTATATGAGCTGTGCTCCTTATCCCCATTTGATGAATGGAATGAGAACTATCATTTAGATTTTTTTATAGTTCTGTTTTCATTGCCCTGCAACTTCTCTCGCTCCAGTTTTCTTATTGCATATTGTCTTTGTGCTACACAAAACTAAACTGGTGGTACTATTTATTATCTCTACTCATTTAAAATGTTAAATACATGCATTGTAATTGATGTTACTAAGTATAAGACCTCTTGTATTTAATTGTATGGGAAATATATGTTGCTTTATTGCATTGCATTGACATAGCTTGTAGAGTATGTCACAGATCCTTTTTGGATCTCCAGATTTTCATTAGCAGTATTCTTTCAGAACAGACCTAGTTATATTAATAGTACAGTGTTACATGTATTCTTGGTAATGTAAACCTTGAGGAAGTGTTGCAGCCAGTCTCTAGTGTGTAATGGTTAATGTTTAAAGTCTCTTAATACAGTGAGCTGTCACCATGTTTAATAAATTACAGTATTGCATTAGCATAAATTCCTCTGGGTGCCAAGTTATCTGTTGCACAGATGCTTGGTTTTATTTATAGGTTTGTATCTGACCTTTGTGGGTTGTCTTGCTTTTATTTTTCTGTTTACTTTTCACCATGCAGTAACATAATTCTTTGGCATATATGCAAAACAAGTTTTCAAGAAGAAACTACTAAAAGAGCAGATCACTCAAACTTTTGAATCTTGAGCAGTGTAATAGGATACAGCTCCCATAATTTAAGTGGACACACTGTTTTGTCTTTATTTTAATATGCTCCTATACTCTTGGGTAAACTACAGGAATATCTTAAGCCGATGAAATGAGATGGCGGCGGCATCAGTGTAATCGTTTCCCTTTGAAGTTTTGAGCCACTAAGATGTAGGAGTGTGGGTGTGTTGGGGTAGGGAAAGATTCATTAGTAACTTTATGTTTTATCTTAGAGTAAGCTGTTGACATTTTCTTAAGGTGTAAAAGTCTTCTCTTGCACTAAACATTGTTTTGAATGGAAACTTAATTTTAGTTACTAGTGAGATTCAGTAATCAATTCTATCAGATATTCTTCTTTGAGTTACAGATGCTCTCTATTAAGATACCAGAGTTCATTTTTAGAAGGGATAAACTATCATTAAAGTTGTTTGAATGTGGAATATTTTGATATTTCCTTGATTTGATAGTGATTTAACTTCTAATTTAATAAGAATTTTATTTTAGGTAAATGAAGCCAGTCTTTAAATTATTGATAGGTGAGTTACCTCCAACTCAGTAGGTTAAGCATGTTACAAGATAATTTTGAGTATTTGTGGAACATTTACTTTTTAAAAATTACTAGACATAAGCTCCTATATTTTGGCTTTCTGTACGCTAAGTTTCTGACATTTTAGTAAAAAGGGCAACTTAAAATCTTATTTGTAAATGTAAATTTTATGAATTTTAAAAATAAGACTATTATTAGCCAGATCTTTCTAACACCAAACCAAACCAAAACAAACCTGAGATTACATGAACTCTTCTAGGTTTTTGCAAAAAAAAGAGGAAGAACGTGTCTTTTTCAGTTTTTGGTTTGTCAAAATTTAGATTGAATTAGAGGGAAGAAAATGTGTTTTTCTTGTATAATAAGCTGCAGCTTTTAAAATAGGGGTGTTTACCTACTGTATCTAGGTATTGAAGTGATCTTTTCCCAGTGTTTGGATAGGATTTTAGCACTACCAACAAATTTTCTTTGTTTTGTTCTTTATATTTTCTTCCCCTAGAATTTTATTATGAAAAATTTCAAACAGAAAATTGAAAGAATTACCCACACTTAGATTCTATAGTTAACATTTTCTACATTTGCTTTATTATATGTATCTTATCCATTTTCTATCTTTTATTCTCTTATGAAAAAAAAATTTCAGTTTAAGTTAGGATACTTTACCCATACATACTTCATGTATGTTTTTAAGTTGAGGAGGGTTTGGGGTTTTTTTTGTCTTTTTTTAGGTAAAATTTATATATAATCAGATGTACGAATCTTTAATGTACCATCAGATGAGTTTTGACTCATCTGATGGTACAAATCATCCAGCTGTGTAACTTAAATTTCTACAGATATAAAGCATTATCTTCACCTCCAAAAGTTTCCTCATGTCCAGTCAGCACTCCATCACTATTCTGATGTATTCACTGTAGATTAATTTTGCCTGTTCTAAGACTTCATATAAGTGTACTCATAGAAGATCTTTTATAAAGCTTTTTTTTTAACTCACAAGATATTTTTGAGATCAATGTTGCTTTTTCCAGTAGTTTATTCCATTTTATTACTCTTGGCTTATTTTTAAGGCTCAAATGTATTTTAGGCAGAAATTATTTGCTCCTTCCTGAATTCTTAAGGCACACTATACTAACCCCCAGGGTGGTCTTGATTACATTATATGAGGGCTGGCTGGAAAGTATCCAGCCATATAATATGAAAAATGGAGACATTTGTGGCTGGATTTTTTCCAGACAGACCTTATATATCACAGCTACTCATTTATCTTCATTATTGCTGTTCTCAGAATGTGTTGTATAGAATATGATCTATAAATACTCGTTGAACAGTTTGTGGTTAGAAGTTTTTCTTACCGCTTTGCTTATAGAGATCCCAAACTTGAAATACAATTATAATGTGAAATTGGCCTTTGAATAAAGACAAATTTCAATTATAATTTGTTATCAATTTTCTTTCCTAGGGAATCATTTTTACACTGAGTAAATGTGAGACTTTCAAATGCCAAAAAGTTGAAAGAGACCATAATGTTCCTTTTCATAAAGAGATAAAACTAAGAACCAACCACATGCAGTAGACTTTCAGTTAACTGGCACCCATGGGTGTCGGTAGGTGCCTGATAAATGTTAAGTAGACTTTCCATTAACCAGAACTCAAGCAACTGGCAAAATCTCAAGCAGCCAGCAAAAAAGACTTTGTCATTTGGTTGCTTGAGTTCCAATTAACGGAGACTATTATAATAAGGCTATTGCCAATTTAATTATGAGTTTTGACGTTTTATTTCCTTGGACACATTTCAGTTTTCATTATCTTAGTACTTTGATGTCTATATTTAAAGCGCACCCCCCCCCCCGCCTTTTTTAATTGAATCACTAGGTATGTTCTTTTATTCTTTAAGGATAGTTTATTTGGAGTTAGCATGGGATTTTTGCCTCTTAAAACAAGGCAAGTGAAATTTGGGAGTACTATAGGAGATGAGAAGTAGAGAAACTTTTGAGGCTTTGCCCTCCTTCCCTTCTTTTTCATTTTATACCTGTCTAGGTCTGTACCTCTGTAAATTTAGATAGATAGGTGGGGTTAAAATGGAAAGGTTATTTATGATTAGAGCAAGGGTAGTACATGAATTTACCTTAGGCAAGTTTGATAGTATAGACAGTTTTGTCCATAAAACTTTATCTGTTTTGATTGTTAATTTAATGTCAGTATTCACAGTAATTTATTAAGTATACTTGAAGTGAATTGTTCCTGTCTTTTAGAATTACCATATATATAATAGAGCCGTGAAATAATTAGAAAACTTTCAAAGGACAAATGGGCAATGTGCTAGGTTGCAAAAGAATGTACTGCCTTGTTCACCCTGTCCATTTTTAGATTAGTCAAGCTGATGGTGAAATGCAGAAGTGTTTGCCACACAGGTGCAGTGTTCTGCAGCTGTTGGAAACATTTGTCTCCGACCCCCTACTTCTTCACATATAATTATGCTCTGTTTAAACCATTAATGCTACAATATGCGATTTGAAAAGTTGAATGTCTGTTTACAATAAGGTACAGCTCAGAGAGATAATCAGTCATTAGGCAGTTGGAATTAGTCATTAGGAATTTAAATTCCTAGATGACTTGAAGTTTTCAAAGACTAAAACCTATGTTTAAGGTTATGGAGTTTTAGTACTATTAAGAGACTGCCTTAGAAAGTACATGTCTACAGAGTTACTGCACTTGAAACTGAACTTGGGGACAGGGCTTACATAATTTCATTTTTTTGACCTCCTGCAACTATCATAAAGTCTGGCACATAGTAGGCATTTGATATATGAGATCTGACAGTTAAGTTCATGAGCTTGTTAGCAGCACTGTACAAACAACTCAATAAGGTTTCATAACCTTGGTATATCTGTGTCTCACAGCTGTGTTCACGTTGACATGTGGTGGTGTCTTGCTGAGTGGCGTTCAGTATTGTTGTTGGGTGTTTTTGTGTGCTATTGTAAGAATGTTGGAGCTTGAATTAGAGCAACGAACAATTACATTTCTTGTTAAACTTGCAAGAGTGGAAGTGAAATCAGGGACTTGTTAGCTCAAGTTGATGGGGATAATGCCATGAAGAAAATGGCAGTGTACAAGTGGGTTAAACATTTTTCTGAGGGGACAGAAAGTGTCACTGATGCAGAGAGGTCAGAGTGGCCAGTAACAAGCAGAACTGACAGAAACATTGCAAAAATTCATTGAATTGTGTATCAAAATCGTCAGCTGACTGAGAGAAGCATCATAGGCCAAGTAAACATCAATAAACAGGAAAATCTTAACTAGAAATCTTGGCATGAGAAAGGTGTGTACAACAATGGTCCCAAAGGAGTTCACCAATGAACAAAAGCGAAGAGGAGTCCAAGTTTGCCAAGACCTTTTGGAGAGGCAAGATGATGTTTTGGGCCGTGTTATCACTAGTGATGAAATGGGTGTACCAATATGACCTTGAAACAAAGCATCAAAGTGTGCAATGGAATTCACACAGTTCTCCATGACCAAAAAATTTCCATCAGTCCAAATAAAAAGTCAAAAAGATGTTGCTAATCTTTTTTGGTATAAGAGGGATTCTTCATTATAAATTTGTACCAACTAGACAAACAGTTAATAAAGCTTACTATTTGGAAGTGCTGAAAAAGCTGCATAATAAAAGATGAAAATGACCTGAACTTTTCTCCAAACTCTTGGCTCTTACATCACAACAGTGCACCATCTCACACAGTTGAGGGAGTTTTTTAGCCAGTACACAAATAACTGTATTGGAACACCTTCCCTACTCCTCTGTTCTGGTCCCCAGTGACTCTTTTCTTTACCCGAAGATAAAGGAAATATTGAAACATTTTGATGACATTCAGGACAGTAAAGGTAATGTGACGACTGCTCTGATGGCCATTCCAGGATGAGACCCAAAATTACTTTGAAGGGTGTACTAGGCACTGGCATTGGTGCATAGCTTCCTAAGGGGAGTACTTTGAAGGTGACTGTAGTGATATTAAGCAATGAGGTATGTAGCACTTTTTCTAGGTTGTCAGACCTCATATGTTTGTGCATATCTTATGTTGGAAGATGAAGCCAGAATGTTGCTTAGAGGTAGTATGGTACTAAAACAGAAAACTTTAATTTTTTAAGAAACTGATGCCTTGTGGTAAGTAGTAAGTAGTCTTACGAACAAAGTGCTATGGCAGCAGAAAAAAGGGGAGTGATTAATACGACCCGTGATGGTCATGGGACACTTTGTATTTTGATATATCATGGAAAATCTTTTCCTGGAGTACAATTAGAGAACTTGGGTTTGAAGAGTTTGCCTCATTTAAGAGACAACAGTATATTCTCCAACAATAGTCTTTTCCTCCTTATTCCCATTTTTGTCATTTTCATGCATTATATGCTAAGGATATTAAAAATTTATGATTTCAAATCTGAAAGTTCTAGAGAAGAATGATTTCCTTAAATCCAAATATTTTTGCTTTAGTTCTTTTTTCCTGTAATGGAAAGAATGTAGGGTTTGGACATAGATTTTAATCCTTTTTTTTTTTTTAATCATAGCTTTTAAAATTGCTTTTATCTTAAGGAAGCAGCTTAACCTCATCGTGCATCATATTCTAGCCATAAAAATGGAGGTAATTCCTGTTTTAAAATACTGGTGTAAAGATGAAATGAGCCACACTAAGTACATGCATGGCATCTGTATTCCTGGGACATGCCAAGAGCTCAGTAAATATAATTTCCTTTTTATTCATAAGAGGTTGTAAAGTAATTGGGATTATAGTATCCTTCTGGCATTGGTGAAGCTCTTATTCTAGGAGACTGCATTTTGCCTTCAAGCTTTTGTTAGTTCAACACATATTTAGCACCTAATATCTGCATGGTATTGAGATAGGTAGAGATTTTGCAGTCTTCTTGGGGGAGAAAACGAACAACAATAGTTCAATTATAATATAAAGTAGTAAAGATACTGAGAGGGTAAAGATACATAGGAGTTCTGAGAAGAGGACGGTCATGGTGTGCTGTAGTGGTTAGGCTTCCCTTCATGACTATAGCAGAGCTGCAAATTGGACCATGAAGTCAGAATGAAGAAGGAAAAACATTCAGGCCTGAAGGTGGTCAGTAAGATCAAAGGCTCAAAGCCTTCCTGTGAGAATATTTTTCTGCTTTATTGAGATATAATTTTCATATAACACTGTGTGTAAGTTTAAGGTGTATAATGTGTTAATTGATACATTTACATATTGCAAAATGATTACCACCATGGTGTTAGTTAACAGTTCCATCTTGTCACATAATTACTATTTCTTTTTTGCAGTGAGAACATTTAAGAACTCTTCTTAGCAACTTGGAAGTAGATAATATAGTATTGTTAACTAATCACCATGGTGTATATTAGATCCCCAGAGTTTATTAATCTTATAACAGAAGTATACCCTTTGACCAGTATCTCCTTTCTCCCACCCCCAGCCCATGGTAACCACCATTCTACTCTCTTTCCCTGACTTTGGCTTTTTTAGATTCCACATATAAGTGACTATCATACAGAATTTGACTTTCTCCTTCTGACTTACTTCGCTTAGCATAATATCCTTTTAAGGTCTGTGCATGTTGTTGCAAATGACAGGATTTCCTCCTTTCTCATGGCTGTGAATGTGTGTGTGTACATCCGTGTACGTATGTACGTACACACACCTTTTTTATCCAGTCATTCATTGCCAGACAGGTTGTTTTCATATCTTCGCTATTGTGAATCATGCTGCAGTGAACATGGGGATGCAGGTATCTTCAAGATTCTGTTTTCATTTCCTTTGAATTTATATTGAGAAGTGGGATTTGCTGGCTCATAAGGGAATTCTTTTTTTAATTTTTGAGGAGCTTCTATACTATTTTTCATAGTGGCTGTACCGGTTTACATTCCCACCAACAGTGTACAAGGTTTTCCTTTTCTCCACACCCTCACCAACATTTGTTATCTTGTCTTTTTGAGGATAGCCATTTTAACAAGTATGAGGTGTTTCGTTGTGGTGTTGATTTGCATTTCCCCGATGATTAGTGATGTTGAGCACTTTTCTCTGTACCTCTTGAATATTTGCATGTCTTCTTTAGAAAAATGTCTATTCAGTTCCTCCTCATAGAGTATTTTTTGTTACTAATAATTGATAGTAGTTTCAAGTATTTAAAACAGAAAAATATCAAGGCTCATTGAAACTGGCTGTGCTAATCCAGAGAAAGCAGGAGGAAAGCACCCTGAATGAACTATTTTCTCAGTTTTCCTAGTTCATGAATAGCAAATCATTTATTCTCTAAAAGCTTGGGACTCTTAAACTTAATCAAGAGTGGCCTGCACTTATAACATGTGTCTTCCTTTTAAAGCATAATCCAGATAACATGCTTAAAATTTTCTAAGATTTCTCACTCAGAGTAATATGTAAAAATCTTCAAGGCCCTACATTATCTTTACCAATTGACTTCCTTTAAATAATCTTACAGTTTGACTTCATTTCTTGCTATTTGCCCTCTCATCCACTCTCCTCCATTTCTAGGAGTAACATGGCAGGCATGCTACCACTTCACAGCCTGTAGACTTCTTGTTCTTTCTGTCAGTAAACCGCTTTCTTCAGGTATCCATATATTCCCTCTGCTCCCTCAGGTTTCTGTTCAAATGCAGTCTTAGTATAACCTTCTCTGACCACTGTATTTAATATTGCTTCCCTTCCTCACATGTCATGCACCATTCCTACTGTTTTACCTCTAAAGCACTTAGAACCATTTGACATACTATATGTTTTAAAAATATATTTGTTTGCTATCTCTTCTAATCCCTTTAGAACATAAAACTAAGCCTTGAAGTCAGAGATACTTTTTATTTCATTCATGTCCACATTTCTGGTGCCTAGCAGAGAGTACTCAATAAATAATTGGTTAAATATTTATATTTCTTTCTGAGTTGTGAAAGAACTTTTGTTACCACAGTGATGGCACCAAATACAGTACCAAGACTTTTCTTTCATTTACTGCCATTTAGTGACCAAAATGGACCCTTTTTGAGAACACCAATTTATTTGGTCAATAATAAACATACACTTCGTGAATACATTTATAGGTTGATATACTTCATTTTTCCCCTTTTTATCTGGGAATTCATAATGGTTGATAAATTTAATCTTATCCTAAGAGAATGAAAAAAAACATTTATACTTGGTAGAAAGGATCAGTAAAACAAGTAACATTTTTTGGAATTGATGTGTGAGAAAGAGAGAGAGAGAGATTTGGAGAAGGAGAATCAGCCTTGTGTTTTATAAGTAGGAAAATATCACAAGATTAGAATTAGTTCCTTGAAGCAAAATGTGATGGGTAATCATCAGACCATTTTGAGGAGTCTAGTAGTATAATTAAATATTTGTGGGAATTTGACTTTTACAATCATTAAGATAGTTTAAAGGAAAGAGAAGTCAAAATATTAAAGACATTTATTTACAAAGGAAAGTTTGATGTATTTGAAGTTTGAAATTATTTCAATAAGAAAATTTAAGGAGAAATGGCCAAACAAGGAGAATTGGAGAAAAAGTAGCAATGTTAGTGGTATAGGCTGTAAAAGAGGACTCTACCGTGTCTAAAATGGCTTGAAGCTTGAGCCTTTTAGGGGATGGAAGAGTAAAGTTTACTCATCATTGTTTTAGAATAAGGGATAAGAACTATAGTTTACTCTCAGTTCCATCCCTAGAAAAGAGGCTAATAAATGAGGTGGCAGTTTTTTGCTGTAGAATGTTTTAGGAATACTGTTTCTATAATTGCCCAATAAGCAAGGAAAGGAGGACTGTTTTCACAAGGGGTAATAACGTGTTATTTCTATTAAAAATTGTAAATAATTTGAATGTGAGAAAAGATACTGATGTGGTTTTAGAAATACTAAAATGATTTGGGGGAAGAAAAGTTACATGTATGAAGATGGTTCTTTTAGAAATTTTAGGGCATTTGATTTGTTAGAATTGCTGTGATTAGGTGGTGTTTCCTACCTCAAGGCTACATTTTACTTTTGTTGTTAATACAAGAGGTCTGTCTGTTAATTTAATAGGTGACAGTTGTCATATAGGAAATTGGGGAAAATTCTTTTAACAGAAGATGTGTAGGGTGGAAAGTATATTGTTGACTTTTTAGACATATTTATACTCTTGGTATCTTAGCCCATTAGACAAAAGAGGCAGAAAGCTAGAATGATGCAGAGGGCAGAGCATTGTTTTTCAACAGAATTATTGTTCAGCTCTTTGGCTTTTTCTTTGTTATCTTACTCTTCTCCTTTCCTATCTTTCTTACAGTTCTCCTTTCCCAGTTGCTGAGAGCATACCGTTCTCCAACTTCCTGCAGAATTTAACACTTTCGTTTCAGTGTTAACACACTGAGTAGAATAAAGAGTGGATTTAGCCTAGAGAGCACAGCTAGCACTTACCAAGCATTAACTATTTCTAGTACTATGCTTGGCTCCAGGCATACAAACGTGAATGACATGTGGTTCCTGTTTGCAAAACTCCCAGGAGAACAGTCTAGTGGGAGAACATCACAATCTACAGCAATACTTTCATAGTGATACTTGAAGAAATAGTTTTCCGTTTAATCTTGACAAAATAAAATTTTGTATACAGTAAAAAAATAATAGCTTTTCCTCATAGACATTAAAAGCCATGTTTTACATTGCATGTTTTAATATATTTTAGAATTACTATTCTTATAAAGAACAAATAGAACACCTGTTTTTTAGTATTGTTTGGCCAGTTTTAACCACATTTTTATTTTAACTATATTGAGACAGCATTATTTGGTAGTACATTTAACTGAATATAGCTTTATTTTAAATTGTTCAGATTTTACATTAAGAAAGATGAATGTTATTAAAAAGTATCTTTTTCGGTCAAGAGTGTTCTGATTCTTAAGATTTCATTTAATCTTTAAGCTATATTAGTTGTTCCTCCTATTCCCTATTGAGTACTTTGATCTTCTTTCAAAATATTTTCTTTCCCAGCCTTAAAACCCTATTGCACTATAGAAAAATATCTAAAGTCCATTAGCAAAAATTGTATTAGGTGATAGTAGGATACATTTTTTTCCTTGCGTTTTTACTGTATCATGTTAAATTGGTCTCACACATGAACTTTCTTAGAATCAGGCAGTTCCTGGTTCTTATGGGACTTCCTGTTTTCTCAAATAAAAATAGACAAGCACCTCAGAAAGGAAACCTAGTCAGTGTGAAGTACTTTGTAGGCTCAATTCGTCTCACTTGTGATCTGGATTATAGAGATCCAGGTATCAAAGGTTTGAATATGTTCACATGTGATTTAAAAATAGATGATGAGATTCAAAATAATAATCGCAAGAGATGCTACATATTCAGCGTGTTTTTGTCTCTTTTTAATATTGAGATGTAATTCTTACCTATTTTGATCTGCGTATTTGTTTCTTTACCACTTTTTCATACATTGGCAAGAATTGGTAATGGTTCTTTTTTATCATTAGAGGTCAGAATTCTAAATGAATTATTTAGTTTTAAAGCATCTAAAATAACATCTAATTTTATTTCAAACTAACTAAGAATTAAGTATATTTCCACAAGTAGTAGCTGCTTTTAGAAGTTTTTTGAAGAGAAACCATGTTAAGGTGGAAACAAAGCATTAACTGTCAATATAATAGGTAACGTGTGTTAAGTGTTCAAGTCTATGCCAAGCATTTTTTACGATTTATCTTTTAATCCTCACAACAACATAAAATAGGTGTCATTGTTACAACTTTCCTTTGTAGAAGAGGAAACTACAACTTAGAGTGGCTAAAGGATGTTAGGTCATGGTGAAGTTGCTAGTAAGTGATGGAGCTTGGACTTGTACCCAGCTTCTCTGACATCAGAGCATATGCTCTCATTTATTACAGAGGATACCACAAATTCAAAGTGAGAATGGTAAGTATAGTAAGTCTGAAAAATTACTTCCTTTGACATTTATTATCATCAGTTTATTTACATTTTATTTGCATGTTTACATTCAGTTTTAGCAAATTATATGCTGGCATTTCAGACTTGTTTAGAGGGATTCTAATTCTTATTTTTAAATGATGCTAATAGTTCTCTCTTTTTTTTTTTCTTAATAGTAAAAAACCCCTTTGATGAAACATTTGGAAACATACAAGTAAGTAAAAGATCATAATAATGATATTTTGTCTCATGTTTTATATGATAAAAATATTAGGATGACTATCAACTAAAAATAGTAATTTAAGAATTTTTTTTAGGCTGAAGCAAACAATTTGTTTTATTTTGAGGTTTCCTTAATTATAATATAATTAAATCTGACATAGATTTTTCTCCTAAGAGCTGAATTGTTTATCACTTTAAGGTAAAAGCCAACTGTCCAGTAAAATGGCAGTGGTATGTCATCAAGGGACCTAGCATTACCTTTAAAAGTTTTTGTAAATTATTGGCCACCCTAGTAGTTTTTTGTCCTGTTTGACCTCATCTGGTTTCTGGATTTCGTGCTCATTGGCATGCCTGTTCAACCATTAGGAAGGCAGAGGATTTAGAAAGGAACATATCCCATTAGGCTACCCATTTATGATTACTTTTCTTTTTAAAGGATCTATAATCTAATTTTAACCTAAAGTTTACTCACATGGAAATATTTTTCATTTATGCATCCTTATGTGCACTTCAAAAATTTGAAATTTGAGTTTATATTCTAATACACAATTAGTTAGCTTATTTTTTTTTATTATAGGAACTGATTAGTAATAGAGACCAGCATAGAAAACATTATTTGTTGTGGTAAAGGGTGTATAATAATGTGTAATTACATCCACAGAATATTACTTTAGATTGTTAAAGTGAGACTTTGTGAAGATTATAGTAATATTCTATTTTGGTATGCTTGTTTTCAAAATAAATTGCCTTTATCAGAGTATTAAGTACAACACTGCTACTGGCATTGTACATTGTACTCAATGAATATTGGAAATACAAGACTTTATTTTCTTCTGTGTAATTTTCCCTATGGGGGAAACTATAAAGTTCTGAACCTCATAATAATTGTAATGAAGATGATGACAGTTCATTTACATTATATACTTATTCTGTGCCAGACACAATGCTAAGTGTTTAAAATCCATTATTATTTAATCAGAGACTTTATATAAACAATTGAAAATATCTTTGAGGAGAAAATTGACTGAGGATAGAAGAGGGCAATATGAGTATTTAAAGGTGACACTATATGAGAAAATTTGGTACAGTCACCCTACAGTTTGATCTCCTCTCCCACTGGCCCCCCAAGAACAAGAACTTTATTTCAGAGAATGATGTATTACTAAAAGAAAATCTGGATCTTACCAAAACAATTAGAAGGTAGCTATTTTTGTGTAATGAAAGGTTACTTGAAAGTTTACCTTAAATATGGGCTAATTGGTAGATCTTTAACTTGTTTTCATGGTGATTAGGAAAGCCACTAGTTAGACACATTTTAAGCTGTTAGGAAACACTCAGAAAAGCAGTCAGAAGGGAAGAGAACTGGACTGAAACTATAAGCAAATACAATTTTCTGTAAGAAAGTAACTTTAAAATTTGATTCACATACTTCAGTTAGCATACTGATGGTAAAGAGAATTGAACCAAAGTTTTTACTATTTCTTTTTCAGAATTGATTTGTTCACATTAATAACATAGTCTGTAAAAACTATTTAGATCATGACTTATTTGATCATTTTTGTGGCACATGAGACCCTTGTAATACATAGATGTTCATATTGAAAAAGTTGCTGTTGGAAAAATAATTCTTGAAAAAAATTGTACTTGAGCTTTTTTGGGTGCTTAAATTCTTTGTTGAGAATGTTAACACGATACATGTTATCCAGTATGAGATGAGTTGCATCTACTTAGTTTTTGTTATTTCTTCTATTATACTTATCTAATCCAGTGTTAATATCTGTGAGTTAAAAGATTAAGTATATTTCCAGGCCTCTGATGTTTGTTAAAGTTGTAATCACAGAGGGCAAATGTCAGATTTTCAGGTTTAGTTTTATTTTTTGAAAGGGGAGTGGCGACGGACGTGATCAAGATACAGAAAACAAAAAGGAAATCAGTCACCTTTCCAGATGATGAAGGAAAACAAACTTCAAAACTCTCAGCTAGTTTAATCATAGAGCTTAATCAGATTTATCTTGGTTTTATAAAGTCCACAAGTTATACTATCATTGGAACTCCTCATCCTATTATATTAAACATATTTATTAAAAGTGATTTTGTGGTTTAATGCTTTCTTCAGAATCCTGGATTTCAGGCCTTGCAGTTACTTCTTGATGTCTAATTTTTACAGTTTGGATTTTTAAGCTTATGCAAAGATGAGGACTAGCTTGATTCAGAATCTCGTTGAGATAAAGTTAAAGAGGGAAAAATCAAAAGGGTTGGAAGGAAGTAATCTGTTGAAGGACTGTTACTTGTCTGTGTCAACCAAAACTAGGGCTTCCCGTGGTAGGATTGGGGAGACTTTAATGAGTTTTCTCCTTTCTTAGTGTCACTGATCAAAGCTTCATTGACAAAGGCATGCCACCCGTAGCATGCAAACTTCTCTTCTGTCTGAACATACAACATTGCAAATAAATGGATGAGGTTGCATGTTATTGGGTATATGTGTTATTATCCCAGATTTTTATATCTTTGAATTTGCTCCTGGTTATATTCATCTAGTAATTCTGTTTTTCTGGACACTTCAGCAAGGAAATAATAAAGACACAACCCCCTCATAAATCATGAATTTATTTTAAATAGTGTGGTAAGCTGTTATTACCCCTCTCCTAACCTACCCTTTCCCATTGCTTATATAGCTTTGTCTCTTAATTGTGATGGCTCTTAAATTGAGGGTCTCATTGCTTTAGATTACTTGGCAGGGTGCAGAGCCATTGCAATAGTCTCCTCTTTGGTCCCCTTTCATATGGTCTGAGTAATATTCCTGATGCACAAATCTGTTGTACTTTCTTCCTCCTAAATTTTCAAAATGAAGTCAGAGTCTCTCTTGGTATGTAGGGCTTTCTAGTTTATTCCAAAGTACTTTTCCCAGTTGGTTGCTCAGTCAAAGTAGGCTACTGGTTATGTAAGAAATAAAACCAGTGCTTTTATACTTTCATGCCTTTACTCATGCTGTTCCTTGTGCTTGGAATTTTGACCAGTTCTCCTCTTTCTGTGATGCTCAACTCAAATATTTTCTCTTCCAAGAATGGATCTTCCTTTCCCTCTTTCTTCTGTACTTAACATTGTCTTGTGTTTGCAACTGTACTATAACACTTAACATGTATTTTGCCTGTGAGAACAGGAACCATCTTGTTTGCTGTGTCTCACTTTGCTGAGAACTTGTTAACTCTCAGTAGATACTCACTAAATGTTTTATTTTAATGGTTTGTAAATTTATACAGGGCTTAGGAGAAGTTGAAAGTCAGTCAAAGTGTTAATACTCATTCCCTTGTAAATATGTGTTGGAGTCAGAGTAAACAAAACATGAAGGGCAGCCTGGAAGAAAACAATGTCATAAGAACAATATATGAGGTTGGACAATTTTGCAAACTCATCCTATTAATATAAAAAGTGCTATATACCTCATTACTGAATATCACCTTCAAAGTATTCCCCTTGGGAAGCAGTGCACTGACGCTAGCGCCTAGTCCACCGTTCAAAGCAATTTTGGAACTCTTTTTCTGGAATGGCCATCAGAGTTGTCATTGTACCCAGAATCTGACAATTAAGTTTGCGAATTTGCCACCGTGAGCTTATGTTGACAGCACTGTACAAACAACTTGGTAAGATGTCATAACCCTGCCAAGGTACAACGATAGCTCTGATGCCCATTTCAGAAAAAGAGTTCCAAAATTGCTTGAAGGGTGGACTAGGCTCTGGCAGTGGTGCCTAGCTTCCCAAGGGGAGTACTTTGAAGATGACCTAGTGATATTCAGCAGTGAGTTATGTAGCACTTTTTGTAAGATGAGTTCATGAAATTGTTTGACCTTATACATAAGCATGCAGTTGTATAGGTGGGGATTGGGACATTGCTTTGGTGGTTGAGGAATTTTGTTGTGATAAAACCTTTCTTAGCACTAACTTTAGTGCTAATTTCCCGATCATCCTCAAGAAAGTAATGTATTTAGAGTAGTAATTTAGATTTTTAAGTTTAGGTTTCTTTAGAATATAGTAGCCATTGTTTAAATATGAATTTGTTTTTTAGATTATTTAGCTTCTTTGACTTTCAGATTATGTTTTTCTTTTTGAATAAGGTTATTTGGTATATGTGTTTTTCTTGGAATTAGATATTTTATAATAATTTCTTTTAATTTTAGGAAAGTGAAAAAAATCTAATGCTGAACACTTTATACAAGCTTCATGATCGATTGGCACAGCTTGCAGGTAATTGTTTTAATAATCATAGTCTCTAAAAATTAATTTGAAAATTAATTTGCATATATAGCATGCTGTATTAGTAGAATAGTGTTTTTCCCAAGTCCAGTGTCATGTTTGTAGAATATTTTCTCTTTAGCGGTTTTTATTACCCATATGGAGTGAGTTTTTATTTTGGTAGATATATTTAATCAAGGTCTTTTTTCTACCTGCCACATGTATTAGATGAAATATATATGAGGAGGGACCCAAAAAAACCTCTGGAAGTTATTTATAAAAAATCATGTATTTATTCTTACATGTTTAAACTTCAGTCACCTTCAAAGTACTCTCCATTTGATGCCATACACCTATCAAGACACTTTTTCCACTGCTCAAAACAGATTTTGAATTTGTCGATTTTGATGTCGTTTAGTGCTTCTGCCATTTTTTGTTTCATCTCTTCCACATTGGCAAAATGTTTTCCTTTGAGGACCTTTATCATCAAGGGAGACAAAAACAAGTCACTCAGTGCAAGATTGGTTGAATAGGGAAGGTGGGGCGCAGGGGTCATGCCGTTTTTGGTCAAAAACTCAGTGTAGGTACAGGCAGGTGCATTTTCATGGTAGAAAAACCAGTCATCTGTTGGCCACGACGTGGGATGTTTCTTCTGCAAATCATGATGCTATCTTCTCAAAATTTCCAGATAAAAACTTTGGTTGACCGTTTGACCCAGAGGAACAAATTCCGAGTGCACAATCCCTTTTATATCAAAGAAACAAATGATCATTGATTTCTGGTGTTTTTTGGGTCCCTCCCCTCGTATGTATAATATTAAAATATTATATAATATAAAATTCTAGTCAAATATCTTTACTGCATTAGTAACAAATTTCTGAAAGCTTAAGTATCAATTGAATTGGGTAAGCAACAAATTAAATAAAATCCTAAATTAAATATAAGAGTGCAGATTGTCCATTAGTGGTTTGTATAGATGTCATAAAGTAAATAGATTGATTGTAGAATTTTTTTCTCCTGACTTACTGCATTTTCCGTATGTTCTACTCTTAGTAAGTCTTTGAGAGTTCTCAGTTACATCATATCTGCAATTAGCATAATATAGGTGAATTCATAATCAAGTTTAGCACCTGTAAGCTGTAGTAGCAGCTTATCTGTTTATTAGCTTTTAACTTTTTTTAGTTATTCTTATTTCACATATAATCTAAAAGAAGAGACTTTGAATTTTCTTCTTATAAACAGTTACAAGAAAAGAAAACGGTAGCTTTCCAAACTTTTATATGTAGCAGATCGTTTTGTAGAAACTAGATGGTCGGTAGTAGCCTGGTAGGTAAAGGTTGAACTTCTCTGGTTGAATAGCAGCATTGAGGATTCTGACAGTTCCCCATCCTTTCACTAATCTTTGTTTTTTTTTTCCTTTGGGTTCTTAATTCTGGTCAGTTTCTAGGCTTATAAGTCTGTCTGTAGCACTAAAGTCGTTTTTTTGCATTAACTGATGAACTGTCATATTCATACACTGCAGGCTAATGACATTTATTTGGTATGCTATAGCACCGGAAATAGGTGAAGTATATATACATACACTCTAGCTGGGAATTCCTGATGTTGCTACCACAAGCTTCTACAGCTTTCGCTGTAGCGTTGTTTTATAAAGTGTGCTAGATCAGCATAATCTGAGGTGCTTTTAAAGATGTAGATTTCCTCCTCTAGAGCAGGGGTTGGCAAACTTTTTTCTGTGAAAGGGCCAGGTAGTACATTTTTTAGGCTTTGCGGGCTAGACTGTCTCTGTTACAACTACTCGATTCTGCCCTTACAACATGAAAGCAGCCATAGATAATACATAAATGAATGAATGTGACTGTGTTCCAATGAAACTTCATTTATAAAAACCAGTGGTAAGCCACATTTGGTCTGTGGGCTGTAGTTTGCTGACCTTTGCTGTAGGACTATGGAATCTGAATCTCTGAGGATTCGTTATAAAGTTTGAAGACTGACTTGTTCATCTAGTAGGTCTTTCTTCCCCTTTTACAACTATGGCCACTAAAATCTGGCTGCTTGAACAAAACTATAAATAGCAACATGGTTTCTTTTAGGATGAAAAATTTGCCAAGGATTTTACTTGAATTATTGTACGTTTATGTTAAAAACTTTTTAAATTACAGGGAGGAAAAACTTATAGTTGAAGTTCAACATGAGGATAATCTATCTCTAATAACCACAGATAGCCTGAAAGAAAAGGCTTCGGATTCTCTTACAAATAGTTACAAGAAAAGGGAAATGTAGTTTTCTCAATTTTTCTATGTATTATATCCCTTTGTAGAAACAAGATCATAGTTGGAAGCTTCTAATTTACTGATGATCTGTGGTATAATTTTTAAGGTATCTACATCCCTTGTGAAAGGTGGGTTTAGTTATACTCTGAAAATGTATGTTTTAATTGAAACTTACTTGAACACTTGAATTATTAGTTTGAGTGTTCCTTATATAAATTAGCATAATGAATATTCCCCCCTGAACAATAATACATCTGTGGAGGGCCTTCTTTATGCCAAGATCTGTGGATAGGCAGTAGTGTGATATGGCGAGCAATTTAGCGGCAAATATAAGAGGAAGATACATTCTTATTTAAACTGAAATGCATTTAAAGGTTGTGGTTTATGCAAAGATAATTGTTTATTTATATTACTTACTAGATTTTTTCTAGAAAATATAAATAATGTTCATTTTTCCTTACTGATTATACTATAACCTATAATTATAATTTGTAAAATATTCTTATTAATATTTGTTTTCTTCTGTTGAACATAGTACTAATTCAAAATTAATAATATGCTAATCTTTCCAGGAGATCATGAATGTGGCAGTTCTAGTCAGAGAACACTTTCTGTCCAAGAGGCAGCTGCATATTTAAAAGTAAGCAGTGAAATTAGAATTTTAATAGCTGTGTTTTTAAAGTTTATATAAATCATTACAATTTATATCAAAAGTACCATGCATTTGATTAATTGCACTGTTAAAAGCTTGGGCCTGCTGTTTGGTATGATGTGAACAGATAGAGTAAGCAGAATTACTCAGCATTTTTTGTTTTAGTTTGCTTTGGAACATTCTCTATGAGAGAATGCCATTAATTTGGAAAGAAAACAACAATGGTGAGAGAGAAATTGAGATAGGTAAGTAGCATGTAAGAAAGCAAGTATGCGTCTAACCCTTGTCATTTATTTCGAATCTTCTGCCCCAGATTAATTTCACCTCAGGATCCTAAGAGAACTTGTAGATTAATTTTATAAACCACTGTGAATAATCTTTAGAAAATTCTAGGTGAAAGGAAAAGTACTTGAAGGTTAAGATGAACAGGTATCATTCTGGTTTCCAAAAAGAAAAAAGTGGATTTTGATAACCATACTGGTGAGCTTGATGTCAGTCAGTCAATTCTATAAAGATAATTCCATAAAGATGTAGCATTTGCAAATGGAAACACTGATTCCTAAAGGTGGCATGGGCTCATTATGAACAAGTCATGTCATACAACTTCATTTCCCCTTTTTTTATTGTGATAAAAAACAATGCGAGATCTACCTTATAAACATATTTTTTAAGTGTACTACAGTTTTGTTAATTATATCCACGTCATTGTACTTAAGATCTCTAGAACTTTTTTATCTTGCATAACTGAACTTCTATACCTATTGCACAGTAGCTGTTCATTTCCCCCTGTTCCCAGTCCCTGGCCACCACAATTCTACTTTGTTTCTGTGACTTTGACTACAGTATACAGGAGCTATCCGGAAAAAATCCAGCTGTTGTCAATATAACATTTGCCATATAACATGGCTGGATACTTTCCAGACAGCCCTCATATACTTCATCTAAATAGAATCATGCAGTATTTGTCCTTCTGTCATTGGCTAACTTCACTTAGCATAACAGCCTCAAGATTTATCCATGTTGTAACACATGACAGGATTTCCTTTTTTAAGGCTGAATAGTTTTGCGCGCGCGCATGCGCGCGCGCGCTCTCTCTCTCTCTCTCTCTCTCAATCTCTCTGTGTGTAAACATTTTCTTTATTGAACTGTTGGTGGACATTTAGGTTGTTTCCACTTTTTGGCTATTATGAATAATACTACAGTGAACATGCAGGTGCAAATATCTCTTAGATCTGTTTTCAGTTCTTTTGGATAAATACCCAGAAGTGGGATGCCTGGAACATATGATAATTGTATTTTTAATTTTTTTTTTTTTTTTTAGGAACTTTCATACTGATTTCCGTTGTGGCTACACCATTTTACATTCCCACCAATAGTTTACAAGTGGTCCCTTTTCTCCACATCCTTGAAAACACTTGTTTTTTCATAATGGTCTTCCTAACAGTTCTAAGGTGATATTTCATTGTGGTTTTAACTTGCATTTTCCTGATTAATGATGTTGAGCATCTTTTCATATACCTATTGGACATTTGTCTGTCTTCTTTAGAGAAATGTTTATTCAAGTCCTTTGCCTATTTTTTAAAGCATGTTTGATATTTTTGTTATTGAGTTGTAGGAGTTCCTTATTTATTCTGGTTATTAACCCTTATCATATATATGGTTTGCACAATTTTTTTTTTTTGCCGATTCTGTAGGTTGCGTTTTCACTTTGTTGATTGTTTCCTTTGCTCTGCAGAAGCTCTTTAGTTTGATGTTGTCCCACTTGCCTGTTTTTGCTTTTGTTGGTTATGCTTTTGGTGTCATATCCAGAAAATCATTGCCGAACCAATTGCATGAAGCTTTCTCTCTGTATTTTCTTCTAGGAGTTTCATAGTTTTATGTCTTAGGTTTAAGTCTTTAATCCATTTTGTGTTAATTTTTGTGCATAGTTTAATATAAGGGACCAGTTTCATTCTTTTACATGTAGAAATCCAGTTTTTTCAACACTATTTGTTGCAGAGACTATTCTTTTCCTATGTATGTTCTTGTCACCCTTTTCAAAAATCACTTGACTATATGTGCATGAATTTCTTTATTTTCTTTCATTGTTCTATGTGTCTGTCTTTATACCAGTATCATAACTGTTTTGATTGCTGTAGCTTTTTGATATGTTGTGAAGTCAGGAAGTGTGAGGCCTCCAGTTTTTTTGGTTTTGCTCAAGTGTTGGAACATTCTTACATCTCAGGAACAAATCCTCCTTGGTCATGGTGTATGATTTTTTTTTAATGTGCTATTGAATTTGGTTAGCTTGTATTTTGGAGATTGTTTTTGCATTTATATACATCAGGGATATTGGTTTTTGTTTCTTTTCTTGTAGTGTCTTTGTTTGGCTTTGGTATTAGACTAATGCTGGCTTCAGAAAATGAGTGTGGAGGTGTTCCCTCCTCTTAAATTTATTGGAAGAATTTGAGAAGGACTAGTGTTAATTCTTCTTTAAATGCTTGGTTGAATTCTCCAGTGAAGCCATTGAATTCTGGACTTTTATTTGTTGGGAGAGATTGGATGAGTGGTTCAATCTCCTTACTAGTTACAGGTTTGTTCAGATTTTGTATTTCCTTTTTTTTTTTTTTTTTTTTAAGATTACTATTTGTTTATTATATTTTACCTACAGTATTATAACGGTTTCAGGTGTACTGCACAAGGATGAGTCATTTATATAACTTACTAAATCTTCATTCCGAAACATCTGGTTCCCCTCTAACACTATACATACTTATTACAATGTTGTTTATTATATGTCCTATGCTGCATTTGATATCCCTATGACTATTCTGTGACTATGAATTTGTATTTCTTAATATCTTCCCCTTTTTTCTCCACCCATCTAGCTCTCCTCTCATCACCATAACCATTCTAGTACCCATCTAACACCACACAGAGTTATGCAAACTTCTTGCCTATATTCTCATGCTACACATTATATCTCCTTGAGTATTGCCTTGTAACAATCAAACTAAATTTCTCCATCCCTTTCCCTTATTTTACCCACTCTCCCATCCCTCCCCCCCCCCCCCCCCCCCCCCCCCCCCCCCCCCCCCCCCCATCTTAAAGTAGTCTCTCTGACATTCTTTGTAGTACTGGATTGGTGATGATGAATTCTTTTAGCTT
Source organism: Lyroderma lyra (assembly GCA_004026885.1). Classification (NCBI taxonomy): domain Eukaryota; kingdom Metazoa; phylum Chordata; class Mammalia; order Chiroptera; family Megadermatidae; genus Lyroderma; species Lyroderma lyra. The sequence continues at coordinate 69,904 of PVJL010007951.1, forward strand.
TTTCCTGTCTGACAAGTTCTTTATCTGTCCTTCAATTTTGAATGCCAACCTTCCTGGATATATTATTCTTACTTGTAGATCTTTTGTTTTCATCACCTTGAATATTTTCTGCCAGTCCCTTCTGTCCAGTAAAGTTTCTGATGAGAAATCAGCTGAAAGTAGAATGGGTGTCCCCATATAAGTTACTACTAGCATTTCTCTTGCTATTTTTAGAGTTTCCTCTTTCTCTTTAAACTTTTGCCATTTTAATTATGATGTGTCTCAGTGTGTTCCTGTTTGGGATCATCTTGTTGGGGAGTCTGTGCTTCCTGGGCTTATATGTCTATTACCTTTGCCAGGTTAGGAAAATTTTTAGTCATTATTTCTTCAAATAATATCTTAATCCCTTGGTTTTCTTCTGTTCCTTCTGGTATATCTGTGATTCAAATATTTTTATGTTTAATGTCTCCAAGGAATCTCAAATCATTCTCATTTTTTTGGATTCTAGTTTGTATCTGTTCTGGTTGTATGTTTTCTTCTGGCTTTTCCTGCAGATCACTGCTTTGTGCTTCTATTTTATCTAGTTTGGTGACTTTTATTTCATTGTTTATTTCAGTTAATATAGTCATTATGTCTGGCCCTTTATAATGGCTTGTAAGTCTTCTTTAATGCTTGCTATCTCTCTGTTAAAGGTATCATTCACTTCCTTAAGCATTTTTATAATCATTACTTTGAGCTCTGTTTTTGATGGGTCATCTGTCCCCATCTCTTATTTTTTTTTGTCTGTTGATCGGATTTATTTTGAGGACCCTTTCTCTGGTTTCTCATTTTGGCAGCCTCTCTGGACTCTTGCTGCTGCAGTTTCTTTGGTATTCACTGCTGATACTGGGCAGGCAGAGGTCTGTGGGGGAGGGGTGTTTGTTTTCTTCCTGTGGTCCGGGCTCACACAGGGAGTTTGGGCGTGACTGCACCTTTCTGTTCTTGGTTTGTCCGGCGCGGATTCTGCCCTGAGCCTTGGGGTCAGTCCTGTATGCTGGTCTTTCAGACAGTGCTGGTTGTGGGCCCAGAAATGCACTTATGCAGTCCCCTCTCTTTTCTCTTTCCTGGCCAGAGCATTGGTGCTGAGGCTCCTTGCTCCATCACCCCCCACCCCTCATCCTCTGGGAACCGGAGTAAAATTCTGCCACTGCATTTTGTGGACCAATCTGCACTTCCTGGGGCCAAAGGGAGGTGGTTGTGGTATCTCACGCCCCACCTGTGGGCCTCCTTTCCTTTGTCTGACTGACTGAATGAGGTCTGGAGTGCTCTCATGCTGCTGCCTTCCTCCTCCCCTACCATAGAGTTCTAAGCAGAGACCCATAGGCGTGCATCCAGCTCTTACCCTTGTATTTCTCCTTTGTTTAACCCTCTGCCTGCCTGCAGGTGCCTTAATGCAACTAGCTGTTTTCTTAGCTGTGATTGTGCGTTGTGTAGAGAATGAGTTCTTGGTTGAGGTATAGATGTCTCATTAGTTGTAATCTCCAGAGGAGTTTTTAAGAGGTCCCTCTCATGTCGCCATTTTGTTGCTCCTCCCAGATTTTGTATTCTTAGTGATTGAGTGTCAGTAGGTTATATGTTTCTAAGAATTTATTCATTTATTTTAGGTTACACAATTTGTTGGTGAGTAATTGTTCATAATGATTTTTGATCTTTGTCTTTCTTAATAGTCTTTTGTTTCTGATTTTATTTGAATCTTCTCTTTTTTTCTTAGCTAAGGGTTTGTTGATTTTGTTGATCTTTTCAGAAAACTGTTTCATTGTTTTGGTTTTATTCTCTATTTTGTTTATTTCTGCTCTAAACTTTATTATTGCTTCTGCTAACTTTGGGCTTAGTTTATTTTTTCTAGGTTATTGGGGTATAAAATTAGGTTGTTAATTTTTGCTCTTTTTTTTTTTTTTTTTTTTTTTTTTTTTTTTTTTTTTTTTTTTTTTTTTTTTTTTTTTTTTTTTTTTTTTTTTTTTTTTTTTTTTTTTTTTTTTTTTTTTTTTTTTTTTTTTTTTTTTTTTTTTTTTTTTTTTTTTTTTTTTTTTTTTTTTTTTTTTTTTTTTTTTT
>PVJL010007952.1:0-71989 GCA_004026885.1 Lyroderma lyra
CCCCCCCCGCTTCTCTAACCTTCAGGTGTTTTCTTGCAATTCATGGGTTTCTTAGTTGTCACTGTGCCACTGATGGTTTCCCATGTTGGATCCTGGCTGGCCACTGAATAGTATTTTCTGGAAGAGGTTTCAGGGGCCTCCTCTCTGGTTGCCATTTTGGTGAACTTCCCCTAGGTCTTATTTTTTTTTAATCTTCATTTTAATATTTTCTTTCTCTTTGTTGATGTTTTTCCTGAGATCATTGAACAGCCTTATAACCTGTGTTTGAACTCTGCATCTGTTTGATTATGTTTATTAACTTATAAATAGAATATCTTAACAGAATTTTCTAACCACATGAATTTACTGAGTATATGAAATAAGATACTTTTAAGTTACCATCTTTATAATAATTAAATGTTCAATAATATCATAATTATTTTGAAAGTTGTCAATTAAATACACATCATATTAGAACCAGGTTACTCATAACACTACTAAGATGTTGACAGAATCTTTTAAAGCCCTCTCTGGGAAAAGGTATGTGGTGGTTTTGTTCTTTTCCTGGAGTTTTGTCCTTTTCTTTCATTTGGGATGTGTTTCTTTGTTTCCTCATTTTGCATGCCTCTCTGTTTATTCTCTATGTATTAGGTAGATCTGTTATCCCTCCTAGTCTTAGAGTGGCTTTATGTAGTAGGTGTGCTGTGAGGCCCAGTGATGCAGTCTCCCTTATAATCCTAGGTGGGTGTTCCGGGAGTGTTTCTTGTGTGGGTGATGTCTGCCCTCCTGTTGTAATTGAGCCTTGATTGCAGTTGGCATGTCAGTGGGAGGTATTGACTCTCAGGCTGATTGGTTGTTGAGACTTGTCATGACTACAGTGGAGGAACTGTTTTGCAGTGGATGACCCTATGGAGCAGGACTTGCTTTAGTAGGGCTCTTGTGCCTGCCCCATGTGCCCTTTGCGTATGTCACTTCTGGGGGTGGGTGGTACAATGGTATGATCTGAAGCTAGCCACGAAATGTTTTGGTTCTTGGGTCTCTTGGGAGGGGATCTGCTTGTGTCCTGCCTGGGGCAACTTGGTATGACCTACATAGGGATCTGCAGATGGTTGCTACTTGTGCTGGCCCCTGAGATGCCAGGGAGAGGCTAAGCTGTGAACTGAGGCTGGCTGCCAATAGTGCCAGGGTTGGAACTGCTTAACCAGAGGTACGGGGTGTGCCAAGGCCAAATGCTGCTTGTTTGGGGTTTGTGAATCTTCCAGAGATTTTAGCTGGGTCCACAGTGTGAGCCAAGACAAGCTGTTTGTATAGAAAAGTCACTCATTGGAAGTGGTTTGGATGACCCTTCAAGTTGGGTAGGCTAGAGTCTTAGAGAAGCTTCAGGGCAGGGTAAACAGTATTAGCCAGGTGGATGGAGACTCAGATGTGGCACCTGCATCTGCACTGGGAGGGGTGACGGCTCAACGAAAGAACAATGTCTTCTCCTAGCACTTCTGTCAGGGAGAACGCTGCCCCTCCAGCCCTCACCCTAAAGCTAGATAATTCATTTCCTCCCTGTAAGTCCCTGGTGCCTTTTGAGCTGCTGCTCCAGTGAGCTCAGAGTGAGTCTGTCAGCGAGTAAGTCCATGTGCTAGCCCTTTAAGAAGAATATTGAAGACTCTAGCAGCCACAATTCCCACTATTTTTCACAGCCAGAAGTTATAGGGACTTCCCTCCCTGGCATTGGAACCCTGGGCTGGGGAGCCTTGTGTGGGGCTGGGATCCCCTTGCTCCTCAGGGGGACCTCCACAGCTGAGATATCTCTCCTGATTTGTGACCGACACATGTGGATGTGGGACCAGCCTTTGTTACTCGTCTCTGCCCCTCCTACCTTTCTCGAGGTGGCTTCTCTATGTGTCTAGTTTTAGGGCTTCTGTTCAGCTAGACTTAAGGCAATTCTCAATGATGGTTGTTCTGTAGTTTAGTTGTAATTTTGATGTGGTTGTGGGAGGAGGCAAGCATTTACCTGCTCTGCCATGTTGACCAGAACTTTATTTTTAAACTTTGTTGAATAACATTAAAAAATACTTGAATCATATGTTCCATAATGTATCACATTGAAGATTTTTATGGACATTATTAAATTAAACAATTACTTTTATCAGAGGCTAATGGCAAGCATAGCAAATAGGTAGACTTGACCACTTCCCTGTCTTGTACTTAAGGACCTGGAATTTTGTTGCTGATCTGATCAGTGTCTGCATAGTTTTGACAGCATATCTATTGGCCTTGGGTCATTGAATAGGGCTGGTATTGTTAATTCATTATTTTGACAAAGAATGAACTGTTCATTAAAGATCTATTAATCCGGGCCAAGCTTGTCCAACCCACAGCCCATGGGCTGCATGCGGCTCCGGACGGCTTTGAATATGGCCCAACACAAATTTGTAAACTTTCTTAAAATATGAAAATTATGCACGGACCTTTGGAGAACTCATATTCATGATTTCAAAAGTTACTACAAACCCACAGTAACCAAGACAATATGGTACTGGCATAAGGAGAGATGTATAAATCAATGGAAAAGAACTGAAAATACAAATATAGATTTTTACACTGATAGTCAATTGATATTCTTCAAGGGTGCCAAGATAATTCAGTGGTCTGAGACAAATAGATATCCAAATGCAAAAGGATGAAGTTGAGCCTCTACATCACACCCTATATGCAGATCAACTCAAAATGAATCATAGACTTAAATTTAAGAGCTAAAATAACATATCATATTTAGTAGAAAATATGAATAAGTCTTCATGATCTTGGATTAGGCATTGGTTTCTTAGATACAATGCCAAAAGCACAAGCAACAAAAGAAAGATAAAATTTAAAACAAGCTTGCTCAACCCAGGGCCTGCAGGCCACATGCGGCCCAGGTTGGTTTTGAAGGCAGCCCACACAAATTTGTAAACTTTCTTAAAACATTACAAAAATTATGCATTAATCTTTTTTTTTTTTTTTTTTTTTTTTTTTTTTTTTTTTTTTTTTTTTTTTTTTTTTTTTTTTTTTTTTTTTTTTAGCTCATCAGCTATCATTAGTGTATTTTATGTGTGGCCCAAGACAATTCTTCCATAGTGGCCTCGGGAAGCCAAAAGATTGGACAGTTCTAACCAGTGTCTTAGACTTTGAGCACAAAGAGGCAGAGGTGATACTGTGATTATTTACCAGTCACTACAACACAGACACCAAACCCAGGTGACTATAACACTGGATAAGGTTTTGAAGGACCGCTCCATCCTTTATACTGTATCATGTTTTGCTGCTTTTGCTGCTCAGTGATGGTGGTGAGGCCACCAGGAGGTACGTTAGGGCTGGTGGAGTTTGGAGCAATAACTGGTTTCCAGATTCTACTACAGAAGTATTTCAGTACTTTATTATAACCCTTAAGGCTGTACTGGTTGGTGTGTACCAGGTGAATATTAGCTCTGCCAAGAGGTGTTTAGTTCTCTGATTGTAAGAGACAGTGTTATAACACAGTTTGAGAGGTGCTTAATGGAAGTATGTAAAAGCTACATAAAGAGAAGGATTGCATGAGCCTTTTTCTGGGAAAACCAGTGGAAACTTCTATAGTGAGTAAGAATTTGTCCCTGTCAGATTTGAGGAGGAGAGTCTAATTGCACTCAGAGGAAAGCAGCATTTGCCAAAGCATAGGAGCATGAGAGAGCATAGTTGATTCAGAGATTAGCAAGTAGGCATGATGGAAGGTGAAAATGTCTTTCTCTATAACTTTTTAAGCTGAATAAATATATTTTAAGACCATATTTGTATATTTGAAATGATTCCAATTTTTGGTAGAGAACTGCTTGACTGTCTGATACTTAGTTTCTTCAACTGTATGGAAATTATTTCAGGCATAGGGAAAGAAGGAATAATAGAAATTTGTTATATAGTTCAGGGCTATCCTAAACATTGATAGAGCAAGAGTGCAATTAAAACCTCTCAATTCGCTGAGAGACTTCTAATGAGCAAACACAAATTTAAACAGATTGAAGATGGTAGTTTTATTTAAATAAATAACATAAAACTGTTGCCATGAGGCATTTTGGCTGACACCATGAAACTAATTTTGCTTAATAGCTATGGAGGCCTACAAGTTCAAATGTCAGAAAATGCAGTAAATTACTGGCCTGTCAGATTCCTGTTGCCTGTCATCATTTATCTGAATAGCACCTTTTGTTTCCAGACTGTCATGAGCAGGTATGTCTACCCGCTTCAAGGTTGTTATTTGTGTGTGCTTGAATAATTCAGTTCAGAGCCACCTACATATAGTAAATTGACAAGAGTGAAGTGCTGTATTTTCTTATACTTGTGTTAAGTCAGGGACCACATCTATGAATATGTCTTCTCATTTCTGAGAAACATGGCAAGCATTTTTAGTGGTGTAAATTCTGCTTTTATTGCCAGAGTTGATGACTCACACCTTTGAAACTTAATGAAGTAATGTGGACAGCAGAGAAAACATTTGTCTCTATGAATGTTCAAGTCAGTGAATGATTTGAAAGCACCTACGATATGTTGGGAATTGTGTGGAATACAAAGGTGAAAAACTGGCATTTTTCTGGGTATTAGGTGATTTTCTCTCCAAAGCTATATTTAGTAAAAATGTCTGGATAGTGTGTGTGTGTGTGTTACAACAAAGGATATGATAAAGGGTTTGAATTTGCTTCAAAGATGGTTTTTGAAATAATGGTTTAAGTTTTTTGATGGGTTCAATTTTACATTTTCAATAAATGTTACTATCTTCTCTCTACCTTTTTGTTATTCTGAATAATGAGAAAGGAGGAGTATTTTCAGAGTATTTCAGTGAAATTTTCAGTATATTGTATCCTAGCATTAATTTAACAAGTATGTAGATAGTATCTACTAAGCCCTAGGTATGAAGCTCACTGCTTAAATTTTCCTGTGTTATATCCTTCCTTGTTGATTATAGTTTGTTATATGCATAAGCTATTTCTATTTGATTAACATAATACTTCTTGTTCTCTTTCTTTAATGCTCTTCATTGTCACATTTATCTTTTTCTTAGTTGTGAAAACTTTTAATCCTAAATAAATTCCCCAAACTCATAAAAACTTTAAATAATTATCAATGTGTATAATCCTTAAACACATTTAGACATAATTTAAAATCATAAATTCAAAAGACATACATGTATCAAACATTGTAGGAATTTTAAGCTTATTTTTAGAAGGTTTAGGTAAACAAATAATTATTAATGCATACAGTCCTTGAAAATAGATCTGACATACCTGTCTTTGCCAGTGTAAAGATGATATACAGTTGTGGTTTGCAGATTGTTTATATTGTACATTCACTGGATACAGTGATCACTTGAAAGAAATGTCTTTCAAGCTGAACCTTGGGGAAACACCCAAGTGGAGAAATATCCCTTTATCACTTAGAATACTCTTTGTACCTGGAAGCGTACGCTAAATACTGAATGAATAAATGAACCAAACATCAAACTGATTCTAGGTTTAAGCTGTAGTTCTCAATAAAATACCATTAACATAAAAATTATGCTTATTTAGAGCATTTTGAAACTTTAGAATGTGGAAAAATTAAAATTAGCTATAATCTTTATGCTAAGAAAAAGTACTATTAAATTGTATCTCTAATCATTTTTTGTGTAAATGTATGTATTATACATAATTCAGGTTACTCAGTAGATGAGCATTTTCCTGTCAGTAAGCGTTTTTTATTTTCTAAATCAACTTTAGGCGGATAACAATTTATGTGCAACACAGTTTGATAAATTTTGCCTAACATATTCTTGTAATTGCTACCATAATCAAGATACAGAACCTTGCTATCACTCTTAAAAATTTCTCTTAAGCCTCTTTGCAGTCAATTCTTTTACACAACCTTTGGCTTTTACAACTGATCTGGTATTTGTTACTATAGATTAATTTTGCCGAATCTAGAATATACAGAAAAATTCAACAGATAGTGGAGTTCCCATATACACCCTTTACAGTTTCCCCATAAGTCATAAAGCAGTTCTGATACATAATTTTAATGGTTGGTTCTTCTAACTCATTAACTAATCATTTGGACATTTAGGTAGTTCTCGTTCTTTACAGTCATAAACGAGCTATAAGTCTTTGGACTTTTTGTTATTTAGGACAGATTTCTGGAAGAGAAGTTACTGGGTCAAAGGGTTTGAACTATTTAAGGCTCTTGTGTTTTGTAAAATTGCTTTCCAGAAAGATTTTACAACTTGTACTACCACAAACTGTGTGCGGAGAGGCCCATTATATTGTATTATTACAATATATATTATGTTATTACAGTATCATTTGTATCTGTCACTATAGCCTACATTATACTGTAGTAACAACCATCCTCCAAAATCCGAGTGGCTCAATACAACAAACGCTATTTTTTCCTCATGCTACATGTCTAGCACAGACCAGGGTCCTGTCTTTTTGAAGTCATTCAGTAAGCCAGCCTGGTTAGAACTCCATCTGTTCACTTGCTTCCATAATCACTGCAGCAGTGGGCCAGTCCTCCAGCTGTGGACTGGTTCCTAACGTTTCTGCCTGGCACTGTCTCATAGCCTGTCTATGGTACATTTTAGTGGCTAAACAAGTCACATAGTTACACCTGAGTTTGAAATGGGGCAGTGAAGTGCAGTCCTACTGAAAATCTGGGAAGGAGGACTGAAACAGCACTAATGACTAACATCTTACTTAAAAAACAACTTAATTTCATTGATGAAAGATATCTCAATTTGATTTTCTTTGCCAATGTAGATGAACATTTTCATAATTAATTCCCTATTTGTTTTATTTAATCTCCCCTTTTATCTAAGCTTTATAAACATGTGCTCTTGGTTTGCTTTTACATTTCCAGATTTTTTAATTCTATAATTTTTGTGAGGATGGGAGGTCATGATGATGATATTTTAGGGAATGCAGACTTTTAGAAAATGCCTTTTCTTTTGAAGACTTGAACAGGTGAAAGAATTTGCCCTCCTACCCTGGTTAATATAGTATATGTTTTAATGATTATTTTATTTCAGGAATTGTCAAAACTTTAAATAATTAATGGCAATAGAAAGTTTAGCAGAATTAAGATTCTTGACCACTACAGTTTTCTAAAAAACAGCTTGAACACCAAAGTTTAGTGGGTAAATGATCAAGTTAAGGTCTTCCTATTGAAAACAATAAGTTTTCAATTCAGATCTTCATACTGACAATGACTTTGTCCTTTTTTTCAATTTAGGTATTTGCCTAAACTGGAACTAATGCTGTAGCCATTTCTTTGTGGATTTGTCTAGAAACCTAAGGTGAGCTATTTTATGAATGCATTTGCCTTTTAAAATATATTTTGTAATGAGAAAGAATTGTTTCTGAAAAACTGAAGGCAGCACAAAATGGCTTTTCCCCTGAGAGTTTTAATGGGAGGCAAATATTTATTATAATGCTATATATATAGCTTGCTTACTTTTATTTTATAGGACATTTTATTGAAAGAAATGAAGCTGGTTCTAGCAATTAAATTAGTTTTGAGTTAAATTTTCCATCTTTTTTTTTTATACTAAAAAATGGAGTTCATCCTGCTGTTCTCCAACACATACTTGAAAAAACTAGCTGGCATTATAATTTCATATGCTTGAAGGCAGATCCTCAATTAGTTAAGTCACAGATTACAACTTGTAACTATTTTAATAGGCCAGTTATTAAGAGTTTGCTACCACTTTATTCAACTGGACTTGATTATTTTCTATATTCCCTGTGTTTGGGGGACTTATAAAATAAGCATATATCCTTTATCGTGTTAATAGTTGGTTCCTATACAAAGCTTCTATAGGTAACAATTCACTCTAAAGGTAGGATCATAACCCTTTTCCTTTTCTCGCTGTCTTGGCTCAAGTCCTCTTCATCTGTTTATTTTTTTAATGGACCATTTTAATTCGGTCATTTGGTCTTTTCCACCTTGAGTGCAGCTGCTCTCCAAGCCATTCTTGTCACAGTTACCAGAGTCCTTTTTCCACAAGATAAATGTCTTTTGTGACTCAGAATTCTTCAGTATCTTTACATTGCTTAAAGGATATTTTGAAAACTCCTTTATGGAGCAGTATAATCTGCTCTTTACCCATTTCCCCACCTTATTAGTGTTCTAGGAATAGTTATGAACTGACATTTTCAAAAACAACTTTATTGAGAAATAATTTATATACCATAAAATTCACCCATTATTTAAAGTGTACAATGCAGTGGTTTTTCTTATATTTACAGATTTGTGCATTCATCATGGCAGTCTAATTTTAGAATATTTTCATCACTTCAGAGAAACATGGATACTCTTTAGTAGTCACTACTCATTCTTCCCTCCACTCAGTCCCTGCCAGCTATTAACCTGGTTTCTGTCTATATAGATCTGCCTGTTCTACTTGATATAAATGGAACCATACAATATAGGGTCTTTTGTGACTTGTTTCTTCCAGTTAGCATAAAGTTTTCAAGGTTCACCCATATTTTAGCATGAATTATTACTTCATTCCTTTTTGTATGAGGGCAGGCTGATAAATTTTGCCTCCACTGTAATATTATTATTATTATTTTTTAATTAGACATACTTGGATAAAACCTGTTGTGTGTAGTCACATGGTATCTCCTTTACATCATTCTCTACCTCGCACACACAGATGCTTACATTTTTCACCAGTGCACCTCAAAACAGAAGCATGATCAGACAAAGAAAGAGTCAACGTGACCTCCCTAGCTGAGGCCTGAGTTTTGAATTTTTTAGTTGAGGTGATCCCTTATGGTGATATCCCATGGACTACCTTTTGTTCTTGGAGTCATAATGATGGATTTGGATCCATCACCTGTAATGATCTTCATTAAGAAGTCCTCATCTTCTTTTTCAAAACATTCCAGAGTTCCTGAGAAATGTGAACTCTTTCAGCTTTCATTTAATCATGGTACTCACCTGGCACAAACTGCAGAATCCAAGAACACTAATAATGTATCCCAATCTCTCCTTAGGAATTCCTAATTTCTTTTTCTTTGATGTGACGATTTCTGTGGATCAGTTATTCAATGCAGTCTTGATGAAGCTGATCACTTGCAGTCACGGGCCTTCCACTTAGTGGTTTGTCACTCAGGTCTGCGTGTCCCACTTCTCCATCCTCGAACCCCCTCACCTAGTGTCTTACTGTGCTCACACCAACACAGTGATCACCGTAACAGCTTGTGTTCGTCTGTGAATTTCAATTGGAGGAACTTTTTCCGCTGTTAAGAATTCAAAAACAGCAGGCTGTTTGAACTGAATGTCTGAACACTCTTCCATTTTGATGTGCACTATGTGAAAAATGTAAGCACTTGTGTGTGCAAGGTCAAGAGTGATGGAGGGGAGATACCATGTGACTACACAGAATTGGTTATATCCAGGTATGTCGGATGTGACAAAAAGTATTATAGTGGAGACAAAATTTGTCAGCCCACCCTCTTAGCTGAGTAATATTTCATTGTATGACACCCTCCAGTTGTCAGGGTGGCTGATTAAAGATGAGCCTAAATCAAAGTAACCGTCAAACCTTTATTCACTTACTTGAGACAGTATAAGTGGGAGACTAAAACTGAGAAAGTACAGGCTCTCCCCCACCTCCGATAGGTCAGCACATGTGGGGTGGGGGTGTGGAGAGGTCCTCTCAGTGCTAACAGAGCCCCAGACAAAGGGTTTCTGCAGTTTTAGACTCAGGGTCCAATGGAGAGTGAGGTGGAAAAGCTACTAAGAGTAGAAAGAAAGTGTCTTCAATGTTTCCTCCCTGATGAGACGGCCTCAGCTGAAGGCCTGAGCTAAATTGACTTGTGAATGAAGGCATGTGGGTGAGGATGGACCTGTGGTGGAGAGCATTGTCAGTCAGGGCACCTGAGTCCTTGATTGCAACTCTCTTCAGAGACTGCTGTATACTGGCTGTGTGCTTGCTCTGGAGTGGGGAGGGCAGCTTTTCCATGCAAGGCCTGTCAGGTGAAAAGCCTTTGTAATTGTTTATAGTCAAGCTAGAAGAGTCATACTATATAGATTTCTTGGTCAGGAGCTGGAGTCTTCAATATGTACACACCATATTTTGCTCATACATTCATCAGTTGGTAGACATTCATTTGAATTGTTTCCACATTTTTGCTATGAGCATTTTACTATGAACATTTGTGTACAAGGTTTTTGTATGTAGATGTTTTCATTTCTTTGGGGTATATACATAAGAGTGGAATTGCTGGTTTATTTGGTAACTCCATGTTTAACATTTTGAGGACCTGCCAAACTGTTTTCTAAAGAGACTGTGTATCATTTTACATTCCCACCAGCAATATATGAGGGTTCCTGTTTCTGTATATTCTCACCAACGTTTGTATTGTTCTTTTAAAAAAATAGATTATAGCCATTTTAGTGGATGTGAAGTGGTATCTAATTGTGGTTTTGATTTGTTCTGTAATGATTAATGATGACTGTATTTTCATGTGTTTATTGGCCACTTGTATGTCTTTTTTGAAGAAATGTCTATTCAAACCCTTTGCCCATTTAAAAAAATTAGATTATTTATCCTATTTTTATAGGAGTTCTTTATATATTCTGGATTCAAATCACTTATGAAATCTGTGTTTTGCAAATATTTTCTCCTGTTTGTTGTTTTTCTTAACTTTCTTGATAGTGTCCTTTGAAACACAAAAGACTTATTTAAATCAGGGTGTCCAATCTTTTGGCTTCTCTGGGCCACATTAGAAGAAGAATAATTGTCTTGAGCCAAACATAAAATACACTGACACTAATGATAGCTGATGAGGTGAGGAAAAAAAAGGTCCATGTATAATTTTCGTTATGTTTTAAGAAAGTTTACGAATTTGTGTTGGACTGCCTTCAAAGCCAACCTGGGCTGCATGTGACCTGCAGGCCCTGGGTTGGGCAAGCTTGTTTTAAATTTTATCTTTCTTTTGTTGCTTGTGCTTTTGGCGTTGTATCTAAGAAACCAATGCCTAATCCAAGATCATGAAGACTTTTTATATTTTTTTCTAAATATGATACTTGTTATTTTAGCTCTTAAATTTAAGTCTATGATTCATTTTGAGTTGATCAGTGTATAGGGTGTGAAGTAGAGTCTCAACTTCATCCTTTTGCATTTGGATTATCTGTTTGTCCCAGACCACTGAATTATCTTGGCACCCTTGAAGAATATCAATTGATTATCAGTGTAAAGGTCTGTATCTGCACTTTCAGTTCTATTCCGTTGATTTATACATCTCTCCTTATGACAGTACCACATTGTCTTGGTTACTGTGGGTTTGTAATAACTTTTGAAATCATGAATATGAGTTCTCCAATTTTGTTCTTCTTATTCAAGAGTATTTTCACTCTTCTGAGATGCTTCCATTTTCATATGAATTTTAGGACCAGCTTGTCAATTCCAAATTACGAGAAAATTATAGCTGGGATTTAGATAGTGATTGTTTTGACTCTGGATTATGAAACTCTAAATTGGGAGTTTCCTGGTGGTGTAGTGGCTAGGCTTTGGTACTTTCAACACCGAGGCCTAGGTTCAATTCCCAGCTAGGGAACTACCAAAAAAAAAAAAAGAAAAAGAAACTCTAAATCAATTTGGAAACTTTACAATAGTAAGTCTTCCAATCCATGAACGTTTCATGTCCTGATTATTTAGGTATTTTTTAATTTATTTCAATGATGTCTTATGATTTTCAGTGTATGTGTTATACTTCTTTTGTTAAATTTATTCCTGAGTACTTTATTTTTGATATTGTAAATGAAATTATTTTCTTTCAGTTTTGGATTATTTGTTGCGAGTATATAGAAATACAATTGATTTTCATATCATGTAACCTTGCTGAACTGTTAGTTCTAATGGTTATTAGTACATTATTTAGAATTTTTCATATATGAAATCATGTCATCTACAAATGATGGTAGTTTATGTTTTGCTTTTCGATCTGGATGCCTTTATTGTCTTTTTCTTGCCTGAATGCCCTGGTTAAAACCTTTAGCAAATTTTAAATAGAAGTGGTGAGAGCTGACATCCTTGTCTTGTTCCTGCTGTTAGGTGGGTAAGTATTTAGTCTTTCAGTGTTAAGTATGATGTTACCTGTGGGGTTTTTTGTAACTGTCCTTTATTAGGTTGAGGAGGTTCCCTTTTATTCCTAGTTTCTTGAGTGTTATTATCATGAAAGAGTAACACTTATTGAGACCTTTTGATAAATGCCAGGCCCCATGCAAAGTGTTCTGCATTATAGTATTTAATTTAATTTTTGTCATAGTCCTATGAGATAGAAACTGTTATTTATTCTCATTGATCTGGTAAGTTGTAGAATCAGATTGTGTGATCTTAAACTTTATGTATTCAACCATTATCTATTGAATTCTCTATAGAAATTATGCTGTTTATACATGTGCCTTTGTATATGCTGGTTTACTCCTAGACTATGTACTTTCTCTCCTTCCCCATCAGGAAGCTACAACAGCACTTTGTATCTGTTACTATCATAGTACTTTTCATTGTGTTGTGATAGTTTGCATATATTTCTTCCATTTTGGAATCAGTGCTTCCTGAACTCAGAGACTTGGTTGTATTTTTTTTTTTTAATCTCCAGTGTGCATAGTGGAGAGACAGGGGAGAGATATGTCACAGAAGCTAAGGGATTTAAGATTTTCAAGAAATGTAGCAGAAATCAGCAGTGTCAGATGCTTCAGAGAGATCAAGTAAAATAAGGTTCATTAAATGACTGTTGGTTTAGTTTTTTGATAACTTTAGCAAGACTTTTTTTTTCGTAGCAGTGGGGAGACAGAAGTCAGATTCTGAGCATTGAAGGGAAATGAAGAAGAGACTGTCAAGGAATACAGACTACTATTGTAAGAAGTTTAACTGGTGGGGGGGAGGAGAATGAAGTTACGGTGCTCCATAATGGGGCACATAGTATTTTTAGTATAGGAGAGGCTTGAGCATGCCTGTGTACAGAGGTTAACTATGTATGTGTGAGAGTTTATTGTAGTGTTGTATCTTCTGTTCCATTGACGTATCTTTTCTTTTAGCAAATACCGTACTGTCTTCAATACAGTAGCTTTATAGTCAGTTTTGAAGTCAAGTATTGTAAGTGCTCTAATTTTGTTTTTAAAAATTGTTTTGGCTATTCTAGGTCCTTTGTATTTTCATATAAAATTTAGAGTCCACTTTTCCATATTGAGTTTAAGATGGGCTTCTTTTTCTGATTTATTAGTATTTATTTTTATTTTTCAATTCCCTTTGACATACAATATTATTATTGGTTTCAGGTGTACAGCATAGTGGTGAGCCATTTATATATCTTAGAAAATCCTCATTGTGATACATCAGGTTCCCCTGTGACACCACATATAGTTATAACAATGTTACTGACTGTATGCCCTAGGCTGCACTTCACATCCCTGTGCCTATTGTGTGACTATGAGTTTGTACTTCTTGATTTCTTACCCCTTTTAAGCCACCCTTCCAGCCCTCCTCCCATGATCCCAACAAATCTGGTACCCATCTGATGCCACATATGGTTTATTGCAACATTATTGACGATATTCTCATGTTATATCCTATATCCCTGTACTTTGTAACCACCAAACTGAATTTCCCAATCTCGTTCCCTTCTTTCACCCCTCCCCCAACCTTTCTTCCATCTGGCAACAAACCACATGTTTCCTGTATCTGCGAATCTATTCCTGTTCTGCTTGTTTTCTTCTGTGGATTTTACCTCTAAGCAAAGTCAACTTGCTTCAGGATCAGCTTCTTGTTTTCTACAAAAATGTCTAGATTTTGCTTGACATTTTACTATCTTCATTACAGTAGTTTTATATTAAGTTTTGAAGTCAAGTATTGTAAGTGTCAAAAATCTGTTCCCTACGCAGATTTTTACGGAGAGAGTAGACATCTTTACGTTCTATAAACATAATCTCTCTCTCTTCATTTAGATCATTTTTAAATTCTCAGGAGCCATATTTTTTGTTTCTAGTATACAAATCTTAACACTTTGATTTTTATGCCATTATAATGGCATTTTTAAAAGTGTTTTATTTCCAGATGTTCATTACTAGTATATGAAAATAGAACTGAATTCTGTATACTGGTTGTGTTATTTCTAGTAGCCTTTTTCCCCTAGGATTTACTCTGTAAGTGTAATGTATATGTAAGTACAGACAGTTTTATTTCTTCCCATCAATGTATATGTCTGATTTATTTTCTTTGAGTATTTTTCTGACTAGAACCTTCTGTACAATATTGAATAGAAGTGGTGAGAGCAGACATCCTTGACTTGTTCCTGATTTTAGCGAGAGAGTTTTCAGTCTTTCAACCATGAAGTATGATGTATCCTTGGGTTGAATAGCCCCTTTTATTCCTTGTTCGTTGAAAAAAAATTGTTTTAAATCATAAATGGATGATGTTGAATTCTAATTCTGATATTAAAGGATAAATTTTAATAAAAGGGTGCATAATCATGACTCATACTGGTATAAAATGAGCACTTGTCAAATATTTTATTTAACTCACTAATTCAAGGAAGCCGCTAAGATGTTAAAATCAGTTTCAAGGAAAATTTGAAGAGCTACTCATTTATATGCCATAAAGTAACTCTAAAATAAAATTTTCGAATGGATGCAAAAACTGATTTATCCCCTGCGCAATTATCAATTGTAGTCCACTGGATATACTAATTTGCTCTTTTGTACAGAAGAATAGTTTACATAAGGGATGTTCAGTCTTTTGGCTTTCCTAGGCCACATTTGAAAGAAGAAGAGTTGTCTTGGGCCATGCATAAAATAAACCATTGATTCCCAAGAACTGGTATGAGTACACCCAGGGGTAGGTACATGCTGGGCTATTCAGGAGTACTCAAAAAATAATCAGTAATGGTAAAAAACAATGTAAAAAATGCAAAACTTTAGTTATAGAATAATAAATGTTAAGTTTGAATCACTGTTAATAGATACAAATCAAAATTAGATCACATTAATGAATGATGATTGGCGAGGGTGTGACTATGAATGCTTCCCCGAAACAGCTCTTCTACCAATCATTACACACAATTTCAAAGCCTTCTATTTGTGACGTTTCTATAACTTCTCCAAACATAAATACATCGGTAGCCAGACTATTTAATTACTTTAGTTACTGACTAAAAGTAAGTGCATTGTTTTTAATTGTGATTCTTTTCAAGTAGTTTCTTATTTAATGTTTAACATAGTTTCAGTTATTGTCAGTGATTTTTAAGCATGTCAGTATGGATCAGTGGTTAAAAAGAGGAATGGTTAGCAAACCAGAACTTGATGAGGATTATAACTGGTCGCCTGGTTCTTCTCAGCACGTGCCCGCAGCTACGAGTGCACCCCACCGGGAGACAGTAAAAAGGTGCCTGATTCAGAAGAAAAGGAAACACTCGGAAGGGTATATTAAATATGGGTTTTCATTTGTAGGGATGATGAGTGTCCTAAGCCTTTGTGTGCTGTGTGTGGGGAAATACTATCCAATGCATACACGAAGCCCTCTCATGACACATTTAGAAACTAAGCACCCTATGTATAAAAACAAGGAAATACGTATTTTCAGCCCTTAGGAAAGCGTCCAACTGTGACTTCACACATGATGTCAGGAAAGAAAGACAATGAGAATGCAGTTGAGGCTTCATATTGTATTGCTTATCACATAGCTAAATGTGGTAAAACCCACACCATAGCTGAAGATTTAATTTCTCCTTGCATTAAGGATACCATTTTTTGTATGTTTGGGGAAGAACTTGTCCGCAAAATCAGTACTATCTCTTTTTCAAACAATACAACGTCTCAACGAATTCAGGAAATGTCTGATGACGTTAAAGCTGTAGTAGTAGATAGAATTAGAAAAAGTAATTTTTTTTTTCATCCAGGACGGTGAAAGTATAGATGTTGCTGATTTGTGTATTTTGCTTGTCATTGCAAGGTACTTGGTAGGAAATGAAACTGAGGAAAACCTGTTGCTTTGTTACCCATGGACAGAGCGTACCACAGGCAAAGACATTTTTAATTCCATCAATGGTTATGTCATTGACAAGGAATTGTGGTGGCGTATGCACTGATGGAGGCAAGCCTATGTCAGGTTGTTCTATAGGCCTCGGCAGCCTAATTGGAGAAGTAGCTGCCCACGTACCGTGGAGTCACTGCTGCGTTCATAGACAAGGTCTTGCATCCAAGCCTCTTCCTAGTGACCTGAAAGGTGTTCTTGATGAGGCTGTAAATGTTGTAAATTTTATTAAATTACAACCACGAAACTCCAGACTGTTTAAAGTGCTGTGTGAGGAAATGAAGAGCACTTACAGCATATTACTTCTCCATACAGAGGTAAGGTAGTTATCTCGTGGCAGAGTACTTACATGGATGTTTCAACTTAGACTTGAAGTCCAGGTATTTTTTGAAGACCATCATTTCCCTCTTGCTCCAAAGTTTCAGGACAGTGATTAACTTCAAAATCTTGCATATATATCAGATATTTTTCTAGAAATAAACAAACTCAACTTGGGACTTCAAATCAGCTCAATCACTATATTCAAAGTAACCAACAAAACCGAGCCAATGATTAAAAAGCTGAACTTTTGGGAAGTACAATGTATCAAAAGAGGTCAGCCTGAAGTTTTTGAAATGCTGCACAACTTCTTATCTGAGAATGACTTGTACCTATACCAAAGTGTAAAAGAGAATATTGTAAGTCACTTGGATGGTCTTAAAGTGTCTTTTTATAAGTACTACCCTCAATGTGGAAAAGAAAACCGAATTGCAGATCCTTTCAGTGAAGAATTCTTCAAAGAACCTAAACTATCAATCAGTGAAAAAGAGCAGTTAATCAAACTTTCAACTGATTTTTTTTCTTTAAATTCTGATTTTAAAAGGAAGTATCTTATTACCTGCTGGGTAGATGTCAGTGAGGAATACGAATAGCTCAGTGAGAAGGCACTCAAATACCTCTTGCCATTTACTAATACTGAGCTAGGAGTGAGAGCTTTTTTTTTTCTTCTTATACCTTCATAAAAAATAAGTACTGCAACAAGCTTAATGCAAGTCTGGATTTAAGACTGTATCTTGCATCTTTTGAGCCTGGTTTCAAGAAACGAAGTGCATCAAAGCAAGCTCAGTGATCTCACTAACAAAGTTTCAGTTGGCTAGTGATCTAACAATTATTAAAGGTTTTTCAAGTTCCCTGATGGTGTAGTGGCTTAAGGCTTCGGCTTCGGTGTTGGCGCTGTCGGCGCTGCGGCCTGGGTTCGATTCCCAGCCAGGGAGCTACCCACATACCAAAAAGCAAAAAAAAAAAGGTTTTTCATATAACAAATATTATTAATTATTATAAGTTAAAAGTTTGTTAGTACTTGATCATCACTATCAATATTTAATTGTTACAAATATTGTTAAATTAAATCTGGTTTGTCCTTTTAGTGTACTAATTTTTCTCCCCTAAGTTATTGCCTCATTTCTACTATTTTACATGAAGATAGCCACTGAACAAAAGCGTCAGTATTTAAAAACAGCTGTTTTAAAAATAAGGGGTACAATTGATAGAAATGAGTTTAAAAGGGGTACACAAGAGGAAAAAGGTTGGGAACCACTGAAATACACTAACGCTAATGATAGCTGCTAAGCTAAATAAAAAGGTCCATGCATAATTTTTATAAAAAAAACAAAAAGAAAGTTTATGAATTTGTCTTGGGCCACATTCCTAGCCATCCTGGGCCACATGCCCCGCAGGCTGTGTGCTGGATGAACTTGGTTTACATTATTATAAATTTTCTACGTTTTATCAAATTGAAAAATTGCTCAAAGGCAATGGAAAGTAGAGGTAAAAAATGTGTGAGCTAGTGAAAATATTCACTAGTTTATTTTTTATTTCATTTCCAAGGTTTTTACTGTCTTTTTCGGCCAGGGGGACTTGGTTTAATCTATTTTCCATTTAGACAGAACAGTGCAGCTTCCACCTTCATTTTATTTTATTTAAACATGCCCTTTGAGGCTGAAGCAAATTTGACAGGTTTTCAATATGAAAATGAAATATAAAAACTGTTCTTGGAGTTATTTCTAAACAGAACTTGTCTCTATTCCTAATATAACAAATGTATATGATATGATGATCAGTATTTAATAATTTTTTTTAAAGCATAGGAATGCTGTGTTTTCTAGGATTTGACATTTTTATCTGTAAAGAATTAGCTATATTTTGTAAGTGGAAATATCACTGCTAAAAACAGAATGTTATAAATGGAGTAATAACATTTGTTGCTAAAGACTATTGATATACTAGAGTGATGCAAAAATAATAATAAAAGTGAGATATTTCACTCCAGACTTTGGGGGTAAGGTTAGGACTGTAATCTGCAAGTTATGTCATGATAACACTAAAGCCACAAGCACCACCAGCAAGTCTTCTTGGAGCAAATGGGAAATGGGTTAAAGCTCCTTGATCCCAGTGATTTGAACAATTTTTCACACAGTTATTGGATATGTGTATATGTTCTGTTGTGAAATGCCTGTTTATTGTCACCCATTTTTCTGCCCATGCACTTGACTGTCCATTGGTGTTTCACTTGAGTGTTCACCCAGTCAGGGTTGGCTTTTTGGTTAGGTTGAGCCACAAAGTCTTTTATGTGGTGTGATTTGATAAAATCTAAGGGGTCTCTGATTTAAAGTGAGCCTCCTTCTTCTTGGTAATGGTAATTTAAATTTAAATAAATTTGATATATTAATATTAAAATGTTTTAAGTTGCTTACATCGAAGAATCTTGCTGGTCCAGGAGAATGTACTATATATATATGTTCTATTGTTTTGCTTACTGGATGCTATATCTTTCTGCTCCTCCAAAGAATTTGTCTACCACACCATGCTACCTTCCCTTATAAATCCCTTTGTTGTGTTTATGTTGCTTCCTTTTGTGTGCTTCCAGAGGAGAGGCAGGACTTGTTTGTAATTTATTTATATATTCCTACCCCTGGGATAGGTTCTGCCAGATTTGCCACAGAGTAGGTGCTCTATAATTGTTGAATTAAATTAATACCTAGAAGATTTTAGATCAATATGGTGGAGTAGGTGAAGGCTGGGCTTGTGTTATCCCCTGACCACATAGAAATTACAACTAAATTACTGAAACAAGCACTCTTGAGACCCACCTGAAGACTAATCAGAATTCTTTTACTAAAGATATAAAGAAGCAGCCATGTCAAGACAGATAGGAGGAGTGGAGATGAGAAATGTGCTGCTCCCATACCCATGCGTGACGGTTAAGAATCAGGAAGGATGTTGGATGTGGAGGTTTCCATCCCAAGAAGCCTGGGGTTTGAGTCCTATTCCAGGCTCTTCATTTCAGAGCACCAGTGCCAGAAAGAGGAGTTCCACATTAGCTGGCTGTGACCCAAGTGTCCTCTTAAAGGGCACAAAGACAGACACAGTTGCTCACAAGCACTTGCCCTAAGCTCCAGCTAAGAGATAGCAACTTGAAAAGTATCAGGGATATACAGAGGAACTTAGTTGTCTGACTTCATGAAGTGACTAAAGAGACAGCTCTCTCTGGGACTGAAGTGCAGGCAGGCACCATTGTTTCTTTATTTAGCCCTCCCCTCCACCTAGCCTGCAGGCATAAGGGGCCATCACATATGAGTTTCCATTAACCTCACTAATACCACTCTTGCCCCACCCTGGTGATTTTCTAACACCTCACCCTACCATTCATAGCCCGAACCTCTTTCAAGGGTATTCTACTCAAGTGGCCAGCCTGGACCTGCTCTGTGGACTTTTAAAAAATCTCTCAAAGGTCTAAAAAAAACCCCAAAGCAGGGGCTGGCCTCAGTGTGCCTTGTATCTCTAGTTAAGCAGCCCCAAGCCTGGCATTAGTGGCAGCTGGCCTCAGTTCACAGCATAACCACTCCCAGGAGCCTCCAAGCTCAGCACAGGTGACTGCTAACCACAGATCACTTTGTAGCTACTACCAAGTGGTCCCAGGCTAGACACATGCAGTGGCTGGCCTTGGCCTGCACTGGAACCACTCCCCCTCCCCCCGCTAAATAAAAGGTCCCAGAAATAACAAACTAGGTGGCTAACTTAAGACCACACCAGAGCACCACTCAATTAGTTCCACAAATGACACACACAAAGGATGGACTTGGCAGGCACCAGAACCCCCTCTAAAGCAAGTCACGCTTTGTGGGGTCAGCTCTACAACAGCTCATTTGTGGTATTCATGGCCAGTCCTCACAGCCAGTCAGCCTGCAGTTCACTCCTACCCAGGGACATGCCAACAACAATCAAGGCTCAAGTATAACAGGAGAGCAAATACAACCCACAGAAGAAACACACCTGGATCACTTGGTTCTGGTGAACAGGGTGACTGCACCACTGGACTCCACAGGACACCTACTACATAAAGCCTCTTTGCCAAGACTGGGACACAGAGCACACCTACCTAACATAACAAGAAGAACAAAAGGGAGATAGCCAACATGAAGAGACAAATGTCCTAAGTGAAACAACCGGGGAAAACTCCAGAGGAAGAACTAATCAAAATAGAGGCAAGTAATCTGCCAGATACAGATTTGAAAATAATGGTAATAAGGATGCTCAATAAAATGGGAAGAATAGATGATCTCAGTGAGTACTTCAACAAAGTAATAGGAGACAAAAATGGAGGAAGAATATATAAAAACAGAAATGAAGACTACAGTAATTGAAATAAATAGAGTGAGTCAACAATACATTAGGTGAAGTAGAGGGTTGAACAGGAAATTTGGAAGACAAAGTAGTGGCAAACAGCCAATCAGCACAGCAAAAAGTAGAATTAAAAATAAAAAAGAGGGTAGTTTAAGGAGCCTCTGGGACAACTTCAGGCATACCAACATTCACATCAAAAGGGTACCAGAAAGAGAGGACAGAAAGCAAGGAATTGAAAACCTATTTGAAGATACAATGATGGGAAAGTTTCCTACCTGGAAGTGCAGAGAGTCCCAAACAAGATGAACCCAAAGAGACCCACACACATCATAATTAAAATGCCAAAAATTAAAAGAGAGAATCTTAAAAGCAGCAAGAGAAAAGCAGTTACCTACAAGGGAGATCCACAAGATTTCTCAACAGAAACTTTTCAGACCAGAGGGATAGGCAGGAAATATTCAAAGTGATGAGAAACAAGAACCTACAACCAAGACTACAGCAAGGCTTTCATTTAGAATTGAAGGAGAGATAAAGAGCTTCCCAAACAAGTAAAAGCTAAAGGAGTTCATCATCACCAAGCCAACATTAGAATAAATATTAAGTGGGAATTCTTTAAAAAGAAGAAGGAAAAAAATAGTATGAATAAGAAAATAATCGCTAAGAGAAAAACTCACTGACAAAGGAAAACATAATGAAAGTAGTGGATCTACCAACACTAAAGCTACCACAAAGGTTAAAAGGCAAAACTAGGGAGGTTATGTGTAATGACAGCAGTAGCTTAAGGGATCCACACAAATACGCAAAAGAATGAACAAATAATGACAACATTAATGTAGAAGTGGTGAGTAAAAATGGTAGTGGCTTTACAATATGTTTTAACTTAAGTAATCATCACCTTAAAATGGTTTGCTATAAATGCAGCTTGGTATGTATGAAACACATGTTAACCACAAACCAAAAATCTATAAGATAAATACAAGAAATGAAGAGAAAGCAATCCAGATACAATACTACAGAAAGTTGACAACGTAAAAGAGGTGAGCAGGAGAATAAAGGGAACAGAGAACTACAAAAACAATCAGAAAACAATGAATAAAATGCCAATATGTACATACCTATCAATAATTATTTTAAACGTAAATGGATTAAATGCTCCAGTCAAAAGATGAATGGATAAGGAAGAGATGGTCCAGGTTCTGGCAGAAGTAATACCTGGACTTGAGTTATGATTTTATTACAAAATCATAACCATATATGCTTATGATTTTGTAATAAAAGATTTGGTATAGATTACTGGCTCATAAAAAGGGACATTATTTGTGTAACCATAAGTATGTATGGTTATGATTTTGTAATAATCATGACTCAAGTCTGGGCTTTACTTCTGCTGGACCCTGTATATAATGAAATAGTACTCAAAAGTGAAATGTTACTATTTGCATCAACATGGATGGACTGAGAGTATTATGCTAAGTGAAAAAGTCAGAGAAAGACAAATACCTTATGATTTTATTTTTTATGTGGAATCTAAAAAACAAATGAACAAAACAGAAACAAAGTAATAGATGCAGAGAACAAACTGAGGGTTGCTAGATGGGAGGACGGTTGGCATGTGAGTAAAATAGGTGAAGGGGTTAGGTACAAATTGGCAGTTGCAAAGTAGTCACAGGGATTTAAAGTACATTTTAGGGAATATAGGCAGTAAGACTGTAATAACCATATGTTCTGTTAGGTGGGTACAAGACTTATTGGAGTGATCACTTCATAAATGTCTAACCACTATGTTGTACACCTGAAACTAATATAATATGGAATGCCAACTGTAATTAAAAAATAAAAATTTTAAATTACAGAATTCACCCAAATCACACAACTAGTAAATTGTAAAATCCACTATTGTGTAGCTAATTAAATAATTTTTAAAAAATTAAAAGTATAATACATAGCAAAGTATTTATTATGATCATAAGCAGGAGTTGTATTCTGGAGAGAAACGTATACACTCATAACCACAGTGGATTCAGTGTTTTGGCATGGTTGGAATAAATGGTATATGGGGGCAATTTTTAGGGAAAGCCTAGATCACAAAATCTATTTGTAAACTATATCAAAGCTTTTAATAGGGAGGTATTGAAGGATTTTAAACAGGAGATTA
Organism: Lyroderma lyra; assembly: GCA_004026885.1. Lineage (NCBI taxonomy): Eukaryota > Metazoa > Chordata > Mammalia > Chiroptera > Megadermatidae > Lyroderma > Lyroderma lyra. The sequence continues at coordinate 22,869 of PVJL010007952.1, forward strand.
ACATGACTACTATCTTAATATTGTTCTGAGTACAATATGAAAAGTATTTTGGAATGGAGAAACCACTTAGAATGTTATGTGGTTCAGAGAGAGAGAGAGAGAGAGAGAGAGAGAGAGAACTGATTTTTTAATGTTAATATATTTTGGGAATGAATGAAAAAGATAATAGATTTGGGAAATGGATGAAGAAATTGCTCAGGATTGAGGACAGGAGTACAAGATTCTTGAGGACATCTAATTTTAGTGGACAAGTATAGAAAAAGGCATTGGGAAGGAGATCAAATAGGAGAAAACCAGTGTTAAAGGATTGTATAGTTAACACCCTTTTTTCATCCCTGCCCTTTTTTTCTTTCAGCACCCTGTATTTGTTCTTTGTCCTTAGATCTACTTTGAGCATTTTCTCCTGGGAGAGATTATGGATGAAAATTAGTTTTATTTTTGAACTCAGTAATTGCTGATTTCTTTATAATTCTCTAAATTCTGCTTGAAAACAGTGTACTTTCTTCTGAACTTATTTATCTGTACCTTCTATTACACATAAAAGAAACCAGTTAATACATTGGACATTCTACTTGGAAATTACCTTAGCTAGAAGTAAGTTTGTTACGAATATTTTCTGTTGTTTAACTTAATACAAGGATCAGTTATGCTAAAATTTCTGCCACTTCATAACAGGGTCTTCTTTTCCTTCAGCTCCTGGTAACATTTTACTGACTCTCCTTTAAGGCCTCTCCAATAGCTTCTCCTCAAGGATCATCATCATCATCAGGCTTTTGCTAGTGAGATCCTCAGGTCTCTTCCAGCTTGTGCCTACCACCCAATCCCAAAGCCATTGACGTGTTTTATGAAATTGTTGTGTCTCACTCTAGTTCCAGGTACTAATTACATTCTGGTTACTTTTGCTAATTAGCAAACTACCCCAAACCTACCTCCAGAACCTGCATTGCTCTTCCTAACCTAGACTTGGAAGTCACCCAGTGTCACTTCCCCTGTATTCCCTTGGATATCAACAAGTTAAATGCCTGCCTGGATTTAGGGAGAAGGGAATTTGACTCCACATCTTTATGAGGAGTGGCAAATTTACATCATACAAGAGCATGTGAAATGAGATATTTTTGCAGAATATTTGGAAAACACAGTGTGTCACAGATGGATGAACTAATATACATAGGATTATGTAGGAAACAAATTATTAAAATACTGTTACCAAACTAATTGTGATAAAGTATAAGTGCTTTTTAAACACAGTACACAACAAGATATAGTGGTAGGCCTATAGTAATTTAGTAAATTCATAAATAAGTATTAAGTCAGTTTAGAGGTTGGAGAAAATAAGTGATTTATTTTCTCACCTAAGTTCATGAATTTCCTGAATTCTATCCACAGACCTTACAGCCTCTAGATTAAGAACCCTTGGAAATATAATGGTGTTAACCATAAGTCATACTGTTCTGGATTAGGGAATGAATTGATGTGACAGGAAGAAGAGTGAGAGGGCAGAGACTAAAAGGTGGATGCTATAGGGTAAATTCCATATAATAGCATAGCAGACCAAGTAAACATTGATAGAGACAGAAGAAAATCTTAACGGAAAATCTTGGCATGAGAAAGGTGTGTGCAAAAATGGTCCTGAAGGAGCTCACTGATGAACAAAAGCAAAGGGGAGTTGAAGTTTGCCAAGAACTTTTGTAAAGGCAAGACACAAAATACTCACAGGGATGTAAAGTGAGGAATAGGTCATATAGTCAATAACATTGTAATAACTATATGTGGTGTCAGATGGGAACCAGATGTATCAAAACAAGGGTTTTGTAAGTTATATAAATCTCTCATCACTATGCTGTACACCTGAAAACAATATAATATTGTATGTCAAATGTAATTGAAAAATAAAAATAAATGAGGAAAAAAATGACAATCTTTTTGGCTTTGTTATCACTGGTGACGAAACATGGGTATACCATTATGACCTTAAAATAAAGCCTCAAAGTGCACAATGGAAGTCAGCCAATTCTCCACGACGAAAAAAGTTCCATCAGTTCAAATCAATAGTCCAAACAATGTTGCTAACCTTTATAGCTATCAGAGGGATTGTTTGTTATAACTTTGCACCAACTGGACAGTCTACCAAGTTTACTATTTGAAAGTGCTAAAAAGGCTGTGTGAAAAAGTGAGATGAAAATGACCTGAACTTTTCACCAACAACCCACAGCTCTTGTATCACAATAATGCACCACGACCCTGTCTATGAGGGAGTTTTTAGCCAGTACACAAATAACTGTATTGGAACACCCTCCCTGATTTGGAAGTCACCTGATTTGGCCCCCAATGACTTTTTTCTTACCTGAAGATAAAGGAAATATTGAAAGGAAGATATTTTGATGACATTCAGGGACATCAAGGGTAATACGACGACAGCTGTGATGGCCATTCCAGAAAAAGAGTTCCAAAATTGCTTTGAAGGTGCACTAAATGCTGGTTGGTGCATAGCTTCCCAGATAGAGTACTTCAAAAGTGACCATAGCGATTCAGCATTGAGGTATGTAGCACTTTTTTTAGGAGTTAGTGAACTTTTCAGACCTCGTATTAGTCTGCCATAAAAAATAATAAAATCTTACTGTTTGCAACAACATGGATGGATTTAGAAGATATAGTACAATATGATCTCACTTATGAGGGGGGACCCCCAAAAACAGGAATTATTTTCTGGAGGGTGGGCCCCTTGTAGTACAGGCTTCCCCCACTAGGTGAGGGTTTCTAAGAACCCATCTTATCAGTATACCTGCTGGTTGTTGTGAGAGACAGCATTTGGCTTCAGTAAATTTCTTTTGGAAACTCAATGCCTTTGCTTACTTCACGATGGGTAATTCACATGAACAACGTGCAACCTGTCAGTGCACCCCCTCAAACTGCACTGGGTGTTCAACCGTTTTTGGCCATAAAAAGCATGACCCCTCTGCCCCACCCTTTCTATTCACCGATCTTGCCTTGAGATTCTTTTTGTTTGTTCATTTCCCCAGATGAAAAATGTTCTCAAAGGGAAATGTGTTGCTGATGTAGAAGAAGTGAAACAAAAAATGGCAGAAACACTAAGAAGTATCAATATCAACAAGTATAAAAAAATGTTTTGAGCAATGGAAAAAGTGTCTCGATAAGTGTATTGCATCAAATGCAGCGTACTTTGAAGTTTAAACATGTAAGAATAAATACACAATTTTTTATAAATGAATTCTTTGGATCCTTCCTTGTATCCTTACTTATTTTTTTGAGCTCTGTTGTTGCCATGCCAAACAAGTACTCTTTTCAACCTGTACAACATTGTATAGGCTGTAGGTCTATTATACTTTTCTCTCCTCATGAAGAACCTTGAGTATATCTACTAAACTCCTACTAATCCTTTAACACTCAGTTAAAATACTAAGTAGTTTGACAAACCTTTCTTCGCTTCCCTAGGAAGAATTAAGTCCTTCCTCTTCAATATTTTTATTGTGCTTTGTACATTTCTATTATAGTACTTGTTTCATTATGTAATATTTGCATATCTGTAAGTCACACCTCTGCCTCCAAAGGCCAGGGCCTATTTGATTCACCATGGTATTACATAAAGTAAGAAGTGTCCAAACTTGTACAAAAGTTTAATGAGTTTGAGCCAAATTGACAATTGCTGGGAAGCAAAATCTCAATAGATTAAGAAAACGCTCTGTGGAATGGTAGTTTTGCAGCTCAAAAGGGGCTCAAAGGAGGAGAAGTAAGGAGGGTTACATGAAATCTGTTGGTGTAAAAGGGTGGGGGAAAGCAAAGTGGGGAAATATCTGGGATTCGACAACAAGTAAAAGGAAGAGACATAATTCTGTTACATCCGTGAGTACAGGATAGTTAATAATTAACATTTTACACCACATAGAGATGGTATTCAGGGAACAGGATAACAAACAGTGAGGCGTTCTGTGGTCTGGTCAGATGGCTGTGTCCTGAGAAGTCTGGAAAAGGGTATGTGATCTTAGATGCAGAAAAGATAATAAACAGGCTCACTTAAGGTAAAGATTGACTTTTGTGAAGGAAGCTACAGGCCTAGGATGTGACTATCCTCCATGACCGCTTTTAGTTAGGAATGTTTATGTTCAGAACATTCTGTGTGGTTAATTTCGGTCTCTGAGTTTGTAAGGTCTGCCATGCAAGCCACCCCGAGATTGTCAGGGTTAGTATGTGGCCCCTTCTCCATCCATAGCACTAATAGTGCCTGTTACACAACAAATGTTTATAAATGTGTGTTGAATGAAGAATGTAATTAGTGTAGTGGTTTAAGTGTGAATTGCTTTCAATATAGGACTATGTAATAAACTCTTGCATATTCAAGGTGATTGAGGAATGTAGTATTCCAGAAATTGATTATGCTGCATAACAGCCAATTACAGATTCTCAGTTTTGGATTATTTTAATATGAAACAAAATGAGCTGTACAGAATTTATAGTCCTTATTAGTTCATGAGATGGTTTAGCATGGTCATTCTGAATTGTGTGACTTGTTTAGAGCTGTGAGTGAGGAAGCTCTAAGGGATTGAGTGTTATCTTTGGTGGTGCTTTGTCACAAACTGGGCCTTGTTTTTAGTTGAATCGCTAATACACTTACTTATTTTACTATTTTTGCCTACCTGAGGAATATACTATAACTTTAACACTATGGAAGAAGGATTTGCAATTGCATTATTATCATATGTAGTTTTAAAAATGCTCAGAAGACCACCAAGCAATATACCTTAAGGTGTGTGCACTATCCCAGTTCACTGCACAGTTTTCTACATTCAGTCTGTGCCCTATTTGATGACAGTTTTTGCTGAGCCCAAGTGTGGTCTTAGGAACTGAGCTAAGCAGTTAATTTGATGGTAATCTCTGGCTGACTCTTTCAGAGTGCTTGATCCTTACCCTCATTGTATAGTTATTTTTCTCTCATTCATGTGAAAGCAGTGTAGTAGTTGCTGTATTATTTGTGTATTAATTTAATGATTCTTTTTTACTCTCCCCTGCTCTACAACAATGTTCCCAATTATTAGTAGCAAACTAAGAAATTACTTTTACACATATGGGCCATCTTTGTAAGTAGCTTTGAGCAGAGACCTGTTTGGAACGCAGGGAGCGTGCTTTTACTGTCTTTGCACAAATGCTCTTGTAGAAAAATTCATCTATTCGATAGCAGTAAGCATAGTTGGGTATGGTATTTTAACATTATAGCACCATTACAAAAAGTCTTGTTTGTAATATATAATGTACACTATATCTGAGAGTCTTTCAGTACTGAAAAATATAGTTTGTCCTTCAAATAAGATAATAGTTCTATTTTAATAAGAATACTTTATTTTTAAATATAGCATCTTTTTAATGTTATGGATGATTTTAATCTTAAAAGCTTGTTTTGAGCTTGCTATAGAAGGAAAACGGGTGAACTGAATACTTACTAAACTTTTTTCATTTAAAAGTTTTTTGTTTTGTGATTCTAGGAAGAGCATTAACACACATGGCAAAAGTTTCTAAGATTTCTAAACATTTCTATTCTAGGAGGATACTTCTTTGTGGTATCTATTAACATCTAAATTTTAAAAAGAAATCTCTAGACTATCTGAAATGAGTGGGTCAGACAGGGATTAGGACAAGCACATTTAGAAACATTGATTTCTATCTAGAGTTCATTTATGAGTTCTTTGTTTAACATTTCTTTTTACGAATTTCAGGTACCCCTTGTCCAGGCACACCAGCCCTTGATGTTGATATTATATAACTTTCGGGGTGACTGACAGCACAAGTTCAGCCAGGACTCTGATGCTAATCCTTTCTGATTCAGAGACCTCTGTCTGTCCTTGGGACATTTCTTAATTCATTTTTCTTTTTTTCTGTTGAAAATTTCCAGGTGGTCATTACTAGAACAAAAGTAAGTTCCCACGAATAGCTCGCTGGTCATAGTTTTATTTTTATCTTTCCAGTTGATGACTTTGAAATGGCTGTGGCATTTTAAGATTTTAAGATTTTATATGCTGCCATTCTTAACCCTGTTCAAGAAACTCTGGCCACCTGGGCCTCTTCCATTCTCCAAATGTACCAATTTATTTTGCCTGTAGGGTTTTTTTCTACTACTTGTCTTTTTGTGGGGGAATGATTTCCCACAGATTATTGCTTGGCTGTATCCTTATTGTCATTTAAGTTTCAGCTTAAATGTCGCTTCTCAAAGAGGTTTTCCTTGACAATTCACTGTGAGTTAGTGCTTGGCCCAATGCTCTTTATTACACAGCCATGTTTTATTTTCTTTTTATCACCTAGTGACTGATGGTAGTTATTTATTTCTCATTTTTCTTCTCTGATGTAGACAGGGGCATTCTGTTTTGTTTACTGCTGCATCCTTAGCCCCTAGAAGAATGTCTGTCATAGTAGGCATTTCGGCAAATAAATATTTGTTGAATGACTAAATAAATAATCTTCCTATTGGCTATTTATATAATTCTATAATTTACTTTTTCATTTCTTTTTTCATTGGTAGTCAAAGGTACAATTAATGTTTTGCAATTAGTGTACATGTACCACCACTTGGGAACTGTGTTCTATATTCTAGGTAGATCTGCTGTGTCTTCCGGTCTTGGCAGAGTGGCCTTATGTTGTAGGTAGTTTTTTTTTCGTAACCCAGTGGTGCTGTCTTTCTGTTCACCTGAGTTGGGTGCTCCAAAGAAGTATTTCTGATTTTTCTACAGTGAACATATATTTATAATATAACTAAATAAAGAAGAAAAAACCACAAATTGGTTTGTGTGTAAATATACATGCTCATAGAGGAAAACAAAACTGCTAAAATAGATCTCAGGAGTTCCCTGGTGGTGTAGTGGCTAAGGCTTCGGTGCTCTCAACGCCGCAGCCTGGGTTTGATTCCCAGCCAGGGAACCACCCCCCCCCACCCCCCCACCCCCCCGCCAAAAAAAAATCTCAAAGTGTTAATACTGGTGGCATCACACATAGCTATTGTATTTTTTTACAGGCTGTTTTTAAGACCAGCATTAACTTTACAGAAAAAATGGAGATGGTACAGATAGTTCTTGCATATCCTCCCTAAACACACACACACACACACACACACACACACAGAGTTTCCCCTGTTAACATCTTACAACAGTGTAGTACATTTGTTACAATTAGTAAACCAATATTGTTGAAATATTATTAATTATCCAGTGTTTATTCACATTTCCTTAGCTTTTACCTAATACCGTTTTTCTGTTCCAGGATCTCATCCAAGATACCACATTGCATATAGTTTTCATGTTTTTTTAGGCTCCTTTTGGCTTGTGACAATTCGTCAGGCTTTAATTATTTTTGATGTCCTTGACAGTTTTGAAGAGTCCTGACATTTTTGTAGAATATCCCTCTGTTGGGATTTATCTGATGTTTTTCTCCTGATTTATTCTACAGTACAGGTTTTTGGGAGGAAGATCATTGACATAAAGTGCCATTCTCATCGCATCATAGTGAGGGTACCTGATGTCTCCGACTAACAACTGTTAACCTTGATCGCCTTGATAAATTAGTGTTTGTTAGGGTTCTCCACTATGTTACTTTTTCTCCTCCTTTACATATACGGCTCTTTAAAAGAAAGTTGCTATTTATATTTCACTTCCTTGAGGATGGAGTATCTATATAATTTATTTGGAATTCTTTTGTACAGAAGATTTGTTTTTTTCTCTTTCATTTATTTACTTATTTAATCATGAGTATGAAGTCATGGGATTTATGCTTTGGTTTTTAATCCAGTACTACTATTTTTTATTGCTCAAATTTTTCCAGCTTTAGCCATTAAGAGCTCTTTCAGTTGCCTCCTGTGCCCCATTAATAAGGTTATTTGGTGTTTTTCTAAGTATTTCCTTATTTTCTGTCACTACAAGACACTCTAGGCTTATCTTGTATGTTTCCTGCCACAAACCTATAATCAATCATTTTTCCAAGGAACTTTCCTTTTTTTGAATGGAGAATGCTATTAGAAACCAAGATCTGGATGCTATTACATTTTTCACTTACTGTTTTTTTTCTATTTCTGGGTTTTCCTCCCCCCGCCCTTCTTTCTTTTAAAACTCTGGTAAACCAAATATGAACTCTACCATGGCAAATTTAGATTGGCTTATTAAATATTTGTTTCCAACTACCTTTTTCCTCCTTCTTTCTTAGACATATTTCAGCCAGAGTTGGCCCTGTGATACCGTGCTGGCCAGGGAGGTACAAGTACAGATTTCCTGGAAAGGGCTTTCTTTTCAAAATCAAAAGTGAAAACCTGGATGGAGTTATCTTTGGGCCATTCGACCTTTCTCCTGTCGGGAAATGGAATTGATACCTGGATGTTCAGTATGAGTATGGAAGTAGGTGCCAGGAAATGCACAGCAGCGCAATAGAAGGAACCTTGTTCTGTGATGTCATTGCTGACCTGCAGTTGAGCCATCCCTGGTCTGCCTAGGTCCACATTTCTCCTTCCCTCGAATATAATAAACTCCTGTGTGTGTAAATTATTGTTACTTGGTTTTTCTGTAATTGTACAGCTAAGCACGCAGTCTTAGCCAATTCACATATCAACTTGGTTGGCAAAGTTATAATTCATTTATTAAATAAATATTTGTTGAGAACGTACCAGGTTTAAGTCTCTGTGATATGGGACAAAAAGAGAGGAACTCTCTTACCATTGTCGATATTACCCCTGTTCACGCTGAGGTTAATAATGGTATGCAGAATAGGATAATTACCTGAGTAACTGTGATTCAAAACAGATTGTAGTAATATTTGTCATATACTTGGTCACAGTTACCCATAATACTTAACTGTGTTCTCTAGATACAGATGGCTCCACAGTTTCCCTCGTTCCAGGACAGAAACCTAAGAACAGTTCCAGTCTCTTCCTTTTTTTAAACTCTCCACATCCCTTTGATTACCACAGCCTGATTTCTTTCCTTGTAAATATTTTTGCATCCCATCTTCTTTAATTTTTTGCTCCTCTACTAGATCTGACCTTCATAAATTTCTGTCATATAGCTCACTATCTATCATCTTTCATACCTAGGCAGCTAGTCCTCCTGCCCCCAGTTCATTTCTCCCCACATCACTATAAAAGCAGTCTTTTTAAAAGGCAGGTAAGATCTTCTTTCTTTCTTGGGGAAAATTATGTACTGGCTCTGCATGTTCTCTAGAATAAAATCCAGATTGTTTTCTCTTGAAAGCCCTTTATTACCTGACCCTGTCTGGCTGTCCAGCTTTATCTCATGGCAATGTCCTGCACAAACAATCCCACAGGACGCACCACTGACTTCCAAACATTTAACTAATTCTATCTTTTGTTTTCTATGTCCTAGTTATCTCAGAACATTGTTTCAGCCAGAAATTCTTACTACCCCAATGCTTTTTAGTTCTTTTAAGAATCATACCTGGTCTTTCAGAAGACCTTCCCTTGTTCTCCACCTATCCCTCCCAAAGATTCCTGTCCTTAACCTTTTGTCATATAACTGGTTGTTATATTTGAAATACCTCTTGAATTCACCTACTTTTCATCTTCATTATCACCATCTTGTTCTAGACTGCCACCGTTGTAACCTATTTAAATGGTCTCTCTGCGCATATTTTTGGTAACCTGTAAAATATATTCTTTACCCAGTTTCCAGTGGTCTTTTCAAACTCCAAATCTGATCATTATGGCCCTGTGTTTAAACATTTTTCTCTGGTTTCCTAGTGATCTCAGGCAATAAATTAATCCCAACATGGCTTATAATGTACAGATTGGTTCTTGAGTACGTGCTTCTCTAGCCTCACCTTTTTCTTTTAGTTCTTTAAACATACTGCACTCCCTTTCATCTCAGGGTTTTTGCACATGTCATTGTCGGAACCATTTATGATTTAGATCTCATCCTTCAAAGCTCAGCACTCCCCCTGGATATCCACATCCAGATCTAGGTCAGATTCCTTTGTTATATGTTTCACGGATTCTGTCTTTTGTACAAATGTGTAGCGTTGAGGGGTTCTCCGGTGGTGTAGTGGCTAGGCTTCCGCGCTCAACGCTGCGGCCTGGGTTCGTATTCCCAGTCAGGGAGCCACCAAAACAAACAAACAAACAAACAAACAAACAAACAAACGTGTAGCATTGAGCCAGGTGGAGAGCATGTATTTGCATTTAACTTTCAAAAGTGATTATATCTACTTTTTTCAAAAGAGCTTTTCTGCATCCAACATTCTAGAAGCCTTCATTCCTTGTATACATACTACTCACTCGCTCATCCCATTAGGCTCCTGTCCTAGCTGGACTTCATGAAATTTCTTCAGCATGGCCCATGTCGGCACCCAGAATTCTTTTGTTCCAAACCTTTTTTAGAGTCCTACCCATTTTTCTCTCTAATTTTTTTAGCTTTAGTTTGTTTTGTTTTTTATATTTTGGTAAGAAACCCACAGATAAAGTTAGCAATTGTTTGCTTTGTTCAGAAAAGTTCTGAGTAGTACAATAGACTCAATAGACTGCCAGTTAACCAGGACCCATGGGGATTGGTAGATGCTGCGTAAATGTAATTAGACTCTCAGTTAACCGGCACTAAGGCTGGATAAATGTATTATTTGTATTCCCAGCCAGGGAACTCCCCCTCCCCCCACAAAAAAGTATTATTTGATTGATATTTTTGCTGGTTGCTTGAGATTTTCCTGGTTGCTTGAGTTCTAGTTAATGGAGAATCTACTGAATAAGCTCTGCTTAAATGGATGCTATGACCAAACTAGGAACATAAGGATTTTGAAGAAGTGGTTCAGTGTCAGCACTCTCTCCCTCACTACCCTGACCCCCAGACTGAACTTTATAGCTAGAACTTTGTGTGATTCCATGAACTGCTGACATATCAAAATTTGATCTTAAGTTTAATCATATATTGCTAAGTCATAGGCTCAAGAGTTGAAAGAGCCTTTAGAGGTCATTTATAACAAATTTCGTCCTACCACTTCTCTATTCAATGTATTTTGGCTTCTGAGTATTCTCTACCTCCCATAGATGAGCCTGTTTTTTTTTTTTTTAATTGTTAAATTTATTGGGGTGACATTGGTTAGTAAAAATTACATAGATTCCAGGTTTGCAATTCTGCAATGCATCATCTATGTGTTGTATTCTGTGTTCATCACCCAGACTCAGTTCTCTTTCTATCAGCATATATTTGAGACCCCATCCCTTCTCTCCCACCTCCCTCCCCTCTTACCCTCAGATAATGACTAACTAATAAACTATTGATTGTGAGACTGTGTTTTATATACTGAGCTTAAAGCTGCTGGGGTACAATTTTTGTCCACTGGCTTTAATTCTTAGCACTGTTTGTGGTATGACAGACAGCTCGTGTACTTGAAGACAACCATCATGTTCTTGTCTCTAAGTACCGTTTCTCTGGGAAGAATAGCCCCTATTCCTCATATATCATGGCTTATATTTCCTTTATCATTTAGTTTGAAATTATAAATTTTGATTTTTTGAATGTTTTGAATTATTTACCACCCTGTCCCCTTTCCATTAATATAAATAATAAAGGTGATTGCAAATAAAACAAGTTGACAGGTTTTCATGGCAGATGCAGAATATACAAGAGCAAATTATTTGTGAAAATCTCTATGATAGAATTTGGTGCATACTTTTTTGGTGGGTTAAATAGGGGGTGGAGACGGGACATTTGGGTCATTGAAACTGGTGTAGGTGGTGATTTATGTGATGTATAACCACTCCCTAATGGCACTCTATTGTTGCCACTACACTTACATGCCACTGTCACTTTCAGTCTGTGGTCAGCTGTTGAATTTTATGAATACAGTGTATGTATCATTTTGCCACCTAGGACATGTACATTGTTGCTCTCCCCCTTGCTGTGATGAACTCACGCTCTATCATGAATTAAGCTTGTGGCGGCCTTACTGTGTCACTCCCCCGCCTGTGCAGGAGGAACGCACTTACCACTTGTTGCCTGAATGAGGAGTCTCAGAGGTGGCGGCGGCTGCTGTACCTTCTATGAACTGCCCGGCCCTGAGGATAATTTGGCAGAGATTTCTAAAGTTTCCCGTATCTTTTCCTTTGTTTTACTGTGGGTAAAACGCCCATAAGTGAGAGTAGACACATTCATCTTTGGTAATGACACAAATGTGTGCCTTTCTGATCTTTGCCACACAAATGCTAAGATATTAATATCAAATGAAAATTATAAATTGACTTTATAACTAATTATTTTATTTCAAGCAAAAATTGGAAAAGGAACATTCTTCTTTTTTTTTTACCTGATGTTTGTGGTTTTAATTGATGTTTTTCCAAAGGACAGCTTTTTCTGGATTTTTTGTTTTTGTTTTTGTTTGTTTTTTAAACTGTAAAACTTTTGCATGATGTCATCTTATTGACTTTGCTTTGAACAGAAGTTTCAGTATTAATAGCATCTTCTGCAATAATTTAGGTTTTTTCCTTCTCCATCATTCTAATATGTGTTGAAAGGTGTAGGACCATAAAAGGTCTTTCTGTAACATAAACAAATATTTAATTAAGGGATAATGCCGATGATACCAGGGTATGTGAAGTGAAACAGAGATGCTTAATCAGCCATGTAAGCTATTTACTGCTTCATAAACTTCAATGCTTAATGTCATAAAAATTATTACTGTCCTAGGGCTTCAGAAAAGCAACGAAATATCAAAACTGATTTTTCTCTACTATTGGAAGTATGGAAGGTGTTTTTTTTTTTTTTCTAATAGAACTTTGTAATGAAGCTAATTTTAAGGTAAAGCATACATACTTGAAATTTTTAACTGGAGCATGATCATGAGGGACTTAAATGCATATGAGAAATATACTGCAAATGAAGCAAGGAGGAAAAGGTTTTATCTCTATATTAAGTCTGAAATTATATTGAGGGATGAGTCACATAACATTGCCATGTTTTTACTGAGCATGTACTGTGGGGCATGGACTAAAAATGCTTTCCACACATTATCTTTAATCTTTGTAGCAGCCTTGTAAACTAAGCTGATTCTAGTTTTAGAATGAGAACATGGAAGCTCAGGGAGATGAAGTCACGCAGGTGTGGCTGATTCTACCTGTATTCTCTCCATTACTTCAAACAGTTTATCAGATGAAAGTCTACATTAAAATAGTTAGTTTTTCATATTCATTCTGCTGAACATCCATTAGTATACCTGAAAACTTAAGTTGTTCATATTAATTCTTAAATTTTTAACCTCATTCATACTCATCTATTAAGCAGTTAGTATATTCCTAACACTTGCTAAGTGTCATGAGGGCTCTTCTCCCCTCAAAGTTTATAAACTGATAAATTTTCCAGCCTTATATACACATAATTTGAAAGCAGAATCAGAGAGCAGGGTACTTACTTCCAGTATTTCATGACTGTTTGCAAGACCCTTTCCACACAAAAGCTAAAGTGTGTAATTCAGTTAACGTGTGTATTATCCAGTTTGCGAGGATGAATGAGGAAGGAGATCATGCTACAGTTGAAATGCTATGATGGAGGCAGAATCATGTGCAGTGAGAACCCAGAAGATATAGTTAGCATGAGACCTGAAATAGGAGAGGTTTTGTAGGAAAACCGTCATTCCAGTCAAGACAAAGAAAAGCTGGTTAGTACAGAATCTAAGGGAAGGAAGGCTTTTTTTTAGCCTTACAACAATTTATGAACCCAAATGTTTATATCCGTCAATTGTTATGCTACTCTTTCCTTTTGATCTGTTATTATTCTGTAGATCTTTTATTTTGGTAATGTTTTCCTAACATAATCAGAATAGTTTAGTTTCTTTAGTCTTATAAGAAGGATAATAAATTTAATGACCCTATGTTCTTCGTGAAAATGTCAGCAATAGAACTTTAAAAGTTTGGGTTATTGATGTTGGTTTAAGAAAATTTAAAATTTGCCCATCATCTACTGCAGTTCCCTCATTTTGCACACAGAGAAGCCAGGGCCTTGAATAAACTGTGATGTGTTAATGTCAGGTTCTGTGAGCATCAAATCTGGGGCTTGGCATAGTTCAGTCATGTTTTGTGTCCTGACACTCTAGATGAGGATGCATAAACCACTCTAGATGAGTGGTTTAGTCATAGAAATAATTTCATTTCCCTCTGTTGTTTTTTGTCATTGGCTTTGGGAGAAAAGTGATTGAAGAAATATGAAGTAATGAAAATACCCAAAATGAAATACGAACAATATTTATTTAGGTAAGGCATGTGGAACCTTTATTTCAGAATGTTTATCTTTCTAAAGTGAAGTCACTTCTGAAGACATGTATGTACATGCCATCTTTATAATGTATAATACAGTGTGAAGATGGCAAATTTTGGGGGGTGTACTAAATTACATTTTTTGAAGGAATGAGGCAATTGAAAGAATTTAAATAGATTATTTGGTATTGAAGATGGCAAATTTAATAAAAAGCCATGCCATGTGAACTAAATTGGCGCTAGAACTTGTAAGCTCAGATTTATTCATACATTCTTCCTTTAACTGGCCTTTTAACTTAAGTGAAATTGATGGGAAATGCAAAAAGTTACGTAGAATTTGGAGTTGGGATGCCTTTGGTTGACTGTAGTTATCATAATGTGTTTCAACCTTGAACTTGAGCCCTGGATTACAGAGAAAGGCAGCTGAACCAAAAGAAAATGCCAGAGAGACAAAATAACCTTCAGGTAGTCTATAAAGAATGATTAAGCTGTTCAAAATGTAAATGCCAATTCTATCACACAGCCATTCCCTGGGATTTTTGAATGATCATAACTGTTTGTTTGTTTTTATAAATCTGGATCCAGAAATGCACTTCAGTTCTGAATGGCAAAAGAAAGTATTTGGTTTCTACTGTCAGCCTTCTTCTAGTTGCCTTACCCAGGAGGTAGTATGTGTACAGATAGAGCCAGATGATTTCTGAAAAACAATGTAAATGATGTAAGAACAAAAGAATAAAATGTATCCTCAGAATAATTAAGTCCAACGGAGGTTTTAGACTTGAAGCGTTTAAGAGGTCTTACTGATTCTATCACTTGCCCCTTTAAACTCTTTCTGACTAGTTAACTCCTTTTCCTTCACCTTTCTTAAGATAGTCAAAAGAAATTCAGGCCCAAAAAGAGAATATGGCTAAGCAAAAATGCCCATTAACTGCCATTACAATTAGAGCAAAGCAGCTGGTACCGTATGTACTAATTTTTGTTAATAACTTACAGTGTATAAAAAATGGAGACATTAGTTACGACTATTTCTGCTTCTCTCTTTTGTTCTTCAGTTCTTGCCAAGACTCCCCCCTCTTTTGCACTGTTCAAAGTCCTATCTGGATATTCTCCATTTTATTCCACCCTGTCCTCTAGTCAGATTAATTTTCAGAAAATCCTACATTAATTATCAGTTCTCTTACCTTGTACTGGGTCCTCATTATGTATCTATATCTAGATAGATATCTCTATCTATCTGTCTATCTATCCCTCCATCTAACTAATTGAGTCCAAACTATGGTTTTAACTGCCTTTTCTAGTCTTTTTTATGAATCTTCCCCTCTGGCCAATTTTGTTTTTCTATTGTCTTTCACTTCTGCTCTGTGCACTCTGAATTGTTCCATGCCCCTAATAAAATTTTGTCAATTGACTGAATTTCTCTGGAGTTTAGTTTCTTTAGCATTATAAGAAGGATAATGAATTTAATGACCTTTATACTTATTTAGTGATTTCTAATTTCCATGCACTTTTTCCATATATTGTCATTTTATCTTTATACTAACCCTTTGTAGTAATGAATGCAGGAACTATACACATGTACAAATAAGAAGCCCCAAGTCCAAGTAGTCTGAGAATATACCATTTATTTTTAGTCTGAGAATATACCATTTATAATAATATCCCCCCAAAATGAAATACGTAGGCATAAATCTAAGAAAATACATACAGATCTGTAGGTGAAAGCCGATAAAACACTGATTAAAAAATAAAAGATCTAAATAAATGGAGAGACATTTTGTGTGCATGGATTTGAAGACTCAGTATTATCAGAATATTAGTTTTTCCAGTTTGATCTGTAGATTTAACACAATCTCATTAGTTTTTCCAGTTTGATCTATAGATTTAACACAATCTCAATCACAATCTTAGCAAGCTATTTTATAGATATCAGCATACTGATTCTAAAGTTTATAGAAAACAAAAGACCTAGTGTAGTCGATACAAAACTGAAAATGAACAGAGTTGGAGTACTCTGCCTGATTCCAAGACTTAATGTAGGCTGCAGTGATTCTGACACAGTGGTATAAGAAAGAACAGACACGTGGATTAATAGAACAGAATAGAGTCAAAATAAATTTACACATATAGTTAATGATCTTCGACAAAAGAGCAAAGACCATCAGTGGAGAGAGAATACTTTCAATAAATGGTGCTGGAACACTTGGGTTTCCATATGCAAAGAGCACAGACCTTACAATTTACACAATAACTCAAAATGGATCATAGAACTTTTAAATGTAAAATGCATAACTATATAACACTATTGAAGAAAACATGGGAGATAAGACCTCAGGTTTGGCAATAACTTTTAAGCTGAGTTAGTAACAATCCATACAAGAAAAAAATGGTTAACTTGAGCTTAGCTAAAATTGAAAACTTTTGCTCAGTGAAGATACTATTAAGAGAATGGAGACAAGCTGCAGATGGGGAGACAATATTTACAAAGCACATCTGAAAAACAAAATAGTACTTGAAATATATAAAGAACTCTTACAACTCAACAATAAGAAAATAATTAATAAAAATAAGGAGATATCATTACATACCAATAGAAAAGCTAAAATCCAAAACACTGAGCAAACCAAATCATGGCAAGGATGTGGAGCAACTGGAACTTTCAGTAGTGGGAATGGAAAATGGTACAGCCACTTTGTAAACAGTTTGACAGTGTCTTACAAAACTAAACAGTCTTACTATACAAATTAGTAAGCACACTCCTAGGTATTTACCCAACTAATTTGAAAAATTATATCCACCAAACCTGCACTAAAATGTTTATAGCAGCTTTATTCATAATTCCCCCAAACCAGAAGCAGCCAATATGTCTTTCAGGTGAATGGATAAGCTGTGGTGCATTCATATAATGGAATATTATTTGATGATAAAATGAAAAGAGCTATCAAATCATGAAAAGACATAGACAAACCTAAATGCGTATTGCTGAGTTATAGAAGCCAGTCTGAAAATGCCATGTACTGTGTGAGTCCAGTTCCATGGCATTCTGGAAAAGACTAAAGTTATCAGTAATTTCCAGGATCCCAGGAGAGCAGGGAGTTGGAAAGGTTGAGTAGATGGCGCACAGGGGCTTCTTTAGACCAATGAAGCTGTTCTGTATGATACTGTAATGGTGGGTATAAAATATCAGGTATTTGTCAAATCCTATAGTGGACCTTAATGTATACAAATTTTAAAAACTTTATTTAGGAGTTTGGGGATTCCAGGATGGAATGTAAAATAAGACAAAAGAATATAAATACATTATAAATACATGATACAATCTCACTGAAGAGAGTGGAATCTAAGGAACCTTGAAAATGAGTGAAATCTGTAAGACTAAAAGGGAAAAGGTTAGTAAAAACACTTATATTGCTCTGTCAGGTGATAGGGCCTAGAAGCAATGAAACTAGAAGCAGTGGCCACACCTAATGGTCAGTTCTTGGTTTCTAATACCATCCTTCATTAAAGGAACCAGGGCTTCTTGGAGAAGTGGCTGATTCTTGCACAGGGGCAGGAAACATACAAGATGAACCTTGAGCATCGTGTATTACCAAAAAGTAAGAAAATGCTCAGAAAACAAAACAAAACACAGTAACAGGCATATGCTAAAGGAACAAAAGAGGCAACTGAAAGATCTCTCGATGACCAAAGCTGAAACAGTTAGAGCAACAAAATAAATAAGGTAGTATTGGGTTAAAACCCAAAGTATAAAGCAAATATGAATTTATAGTGGTATTAACAAGTGATTGATGTTGACCTTGTATGAGAATAGGCAAATCTACCTTGCTGAAGAATTCCAAATAATTTGTTTAGCTACCCCACCCTCAATGAATTGAGGCATAACTCTCCACTCTTTAAGCTGACTTTTCCCCAAAGAGTATCGTATAAAAAGGGAAACACTACAGTAGAGAAATGTGACAGACTCTACCTTAAACTTGGTTATCAAGGTCAATATTAACAACGATAAGTTGATAGTTTGTACCTTTGATATGATATGATAAAAATGGCACTGTACCTGTGTGGTATTCCTCAAGCATGTTATCCCAGCATAATCATGAGACATCACAATTCTACATAATGTCTGACCAGTGATCTTCAAAAATGTCAAGATCATTGTACTAGGTTGAATGATGATGCCTCCTAAAAGACATGTCCATGTTCTAGCCTCCAGAACTTGTGAATGTGACCTATTTGGAAAAGGGGTCTTTGTAGATGTATTTAAGGCAAGGATTTTAAGATTACATCATTCCGAGATTATATAGGTGGGCTCTAAATTCAATGATGTGTCCTTATAAGATAGGAGAGAAGACACACAGAAGACAGAGGCATAGATTGGAGTGATGCAGCAACGAGCCAAGGAATGCCTATAGCTTCTAGGAGCTGGAAGAGACGAGGAATGATTCTGAGAACCTTCAGAGAGTGTGGCCTTGCTGAGACCTTGATTTCAGGCTTAAAGTATTTCTAAAACTATAAGAGAATAAATTTCTCATTTTTAAGACATCAAGTTTGTGGTAATCTGTTACAGCAGCCACAGGATACTAATATAGTCATCAAAGACAATGAATGTCTGAGAAACTGTCACAACCAAGAGTAGCCTAAGGAGACATAACTACTAAATGTAACATGATATCCTCGGTAGTGTCCTGAAACAGAAAATGGACATTGGAAGAAAACTGAGGGTACCTGAATAAAGTATAGACTTTAGTTAATAATAATGTATTTGTTATTGGTTTGTTAATTATGACAAATGTATTACACTAATATTTTTCAATTTTTTATTAGATTTTCTCCAATTACAGTTGACATTCAATGTTATATTTAAGGTTTATCGCATACTGGTTAGAGATTTATATAACTTATGAAGTGATCACCCCAATAAGTCTTGAACCCACCTGACACCATATATATTTACTACAATATATTTACTATATTCCTGTGCTTTACATTCCTGTGACTATTTTGTAACTATCAATTTATACTTCATTTTTTTGAGACTTTATTTTTCAATTACATTTGACATACAATATTATATTGATTTCAGGTGTACAGCACAGTGACGAGTCATTGATATAACTTATTAGCTCCTCATTCTGATACATTTGGTTTCCCTCTGACACTATACATAATTATTATAGTATTACTGATTATATTCTCTATGCTGCACTTTACATCCCTGTGACTATTCTGTGACTATGAATTTGTATTTCTTGATTTCTTCTGCTTTTTTACCCACCCTCCTTCCATCACTACAACAAATCTAGTACCCATGTGACACCAGACATAGTTATTACAACATTATTGACTGTATTCCCATTTATACTCTATATCCCCATGATTATTGCCTTGTAATAACCAAATTAAACTTCTCAATCCATTTCCCTTATTTTATCCACTCTCCCATGTTAAAGAAGTGCTTCGGGCATTCTTTATAGTACTAGTTGGGTGGTGAATTCCTTTAGCTTTTTCTTGTTTGAGAAGCTCATTATCTGTCCTTCAATTTTGAATGCTAGCCTTGCTGGATACATTGATCTTCGTTATAAATCCTTGGTTTTCATCACGTTGAATATTTTCTGCCATTCCCTTCTGGCCTGCAAAGTTTTTGATGAGAAATCAGCTGAGAGTTGAATGGGTGTCCCCTTATAAGTTACTACTTGCATTTTCCTTGCTGCTATTAGAATTTTCCCTTTTTCTTTTAACTTTTGCCATTTTAATTATGATGTGCCTCATTATATTTCTGTTTGGGTTCATCTTGCTTGGAACTCTCTATTTTTCCTGGGCTTGTATGTCTATTTCCTTCACCAGGTTAGGAAATTTTTCAGTCATTATTTCTTCAAATAAGTCCTTGATCCCTTGCCTTCCCTCTTCACCTTCCGGTAGTCCTGTGATGTGACTGTTGTTACACTTAATGTTGTCCCAGAAGAATCTCAAACCATTCTCATTTTTTTGTATTCTTTTTTCTATTTGTTCTGGTTGGATGTTTTCTGCTGGTTTTTCTTGCCAATCACTGCTTTGTGCTTCTGCTTCATCTAGTCTGGTGACTCATTTTATTCTGTTCTTCATTTCAGTTCATGTAATTTTTATTTCTGCCTGGTTCTTTATAATAGTTTGTATGTCTGTCTTTATGCTTGCTGTCTCTCTATTGAAATTATCATTAAGTTCCCTGAGCATTTTTATAATTATTGTTTCGAGCTCTGTCTCTGATGGGTTGACTTCATCCTATTTACTATGATTTTGTTATTTGAATTTATTTTGAGCTCCCTTTCTCTGGTTTCTCATTCTGTAGCCTCTCTGTTTATAGACATTCTGCTCCTTAACCTGACACTTGCTGCTGCATTTTCTTTGGTGTTCACTGCTGGTACTGGGTGGCAGAGGTCTGGAGGGGAGAGTTGGCCAGGATTTATACCTTTGTTTTCTTCGTGGAGCTGTGGGGTCATGGGAGTAGTATACAGGCTTACGCCTTTCAGTTCTTGTTTTGCCCCAAGGGCTCTGCCCTGCCCCTTGGAGTTAGTCCTCTATGTTGGCCCCTCAGACAGTGCTAGTTGCAGGCCAAGAAACACATCCACAGCCCTCTTTTTTTCTCCTTCCCAGCCGGAGTGAGGATTATCTGTGGCTCCTCACCACCTGCATTGCTTCCCCTTCTCTTGGAACTGGAGTGAAACTGGGCTATTGTGTCTCACTGACCCGGTCTGCAGCTCTTGGGAGCCAAAGTGAGGTCTGGTTGTGGTGTCTCATGGTCCCTGCCTCTGGGCCTCCTTTTCTTTGTCCTGTGGACCTAGTGAGATTGGGAATGCTCACCTGCCACTGCCTTCCTCCTCCAGTGGTAGAGTTCCAAGCAGGAACCCACGCACAGCCGGCATCTGGACACTTCCCCTTTTTTCTCCTCTGTTTGCCCCACTGCCCACCTGTAGGTCCTTTGATGAGATGAGCAGGTTTCTTAGTTGTGTTTATGTGTTGTGTAGGGAGTCCTTTGTTGAGTTTTAGATGTTTAATTCATTGTAATCTCCAGGGGAGTTTTTTAGGGGTCCCTCTCATGTCGCCATTTTGTTGCTCTCCTGCCAATTTATACTTCTTAATCTCTTTTACCTTTTTTGCCCAGTTCCACAAACTCCCTTTTCTCTGGAAACCATCATTCTGTTCTCTGTATCTATGAGTTTTTCTTCTGTCATGCTTGTTCATTTGTTTTTTTTAGATTTCACATGTAAGCGAAATCATATGGTAGTTGTCTTTTTCTGTCTGCCTTATTTCATTTAGCATAATACTCTTGACAGACAGGAAGCTCACAAAGAACTAATTTTTGATTTTATTCATTTTTCTCTGTTGTTTTTCTATTCTCTATTTCATTTATCTTGATTCTGATTTTTATTATTTCCTTCTTTCTGGTAGCTTTGGGTCTAGTTTGTAGTCCCCCTGCCCCTGCCCTTGCCAGTTCCTTAAGCTATAAAGTTAGGTTGTTAATTTGAGTTCTTTTCTGTTTTTTAATGTGTTTATAGCTAAACATTCATCCTTAGTGTGCTTTCACTGTACCCCGTAAGTGTTGTGTTGTTTTCATTTTCATCCTTCTCTGTTTTCTAATTTCCTATGTAATTTTTTTCTTTGATCCATTAGTTGTTGAAGCATGTAGTATTTAATTTTCACAAATTTGTTAATTTTCCTGCTTTATTTCTGTTGTTGGTTTCTAACTTCATCCTGTTGTGAAAGAGATTTTGTATTTTATTTTTCTAAGTCTGTTGAGATTTAACTTGTGACGTAACATATGGTCTAACCTGGAAAATGATCCACATGCACTTGAGAAGAATCTGTATTCTGTTGTTGGGAAGAGTGTTCTGTATTTGTCTGTGATGTCTCATGGATTTATTGTGTTAAGTCTTTTATTTACTTCTCACTGATTGCTGTATCCATTATTGTGAGTTGGGTATTGAAGTCTTTAACTATTATTAAAGAACTATTTGTCCCTTCAATTTTACCAGTTTTTGCATCATATATTTTGATGGTCTGTCAATAGGTGTGTAAATGTTTGTAATTGTTATATCGTCTTGCTGTATTCAATCTTATTAATATCTTATTTTTAATGAGAGAAAATAATGTGTTTTAAAGAACAATGAATCTTTAACATATAATACTTCCTTCTCCATCTGCAAAGTTAAATATTTAAAAGAGCTCCTCATTGTAAACATATCACTTAAAACTACTTTTATTTTTACAAACATTGGCAAGCAATTTATTGATTATTTTAAGTACTCCCTCTTTGTAGAGAAATATTTAATGTTGAAGTTTTTGATGCCAAAGCTATGTGTGCAGTTAAAATAGCAAGATAAACATTTTGCTTCTCATTGTTTAAAAACAAAAATCAATGTAGTTGAAACTGAGTGGATATAGTTATAAAAGATAAGCTCATTCTTACCACCCTAATATTTAGGTTTTTTTTATTGGAATAGATGTTTCTTCTGTAAATATAACTATAAGAAGTCTGATCCACTGTTGGAATGTTTCAGTTCTGTTTATAATGCTTTGTGGGGTGCTCTGCTGGAATTTACTGGTGTACAGTCTTCATGTAGCTTTTTATATTAAGATGAGTCAGTTTTCAGGATTAAATAATTCCATGGTAACCTACATGGAGAATAGTTTCTGCTTAAATGAATCAGGAAATGGTGAGTCTTTAATAATAAGGTTAAGGTATTTGAATGTTTGAGAAGTGAGAGTTAATTAAACAGACTTGACAGAAGACCATGTTTTCCTTTATAGCAGCTATTCCTTCTAAATACCAAAAGTGAGGATGCATTATTTCTTACTATAATATAATGTTCTGCAGAGAATTGTTATTTTTCTCTTCTTGAGCATTGGCTACTGTTTTTTGTTGTATCTACTCAATGCTTATTTTAATCTAACACTCTTATAGATTAGGAAGTACACCACTTAATGAAAATTAGGAAAGCAGGCCCTCGAGGTCTTCATTGATCGGAAAATGTTCTGACCACCAAAGTTGCCTGTGTATAGGACTCATAAAGACACCCTGAGGGTTTCTTTTTATAAGCTCCAAGAAGGTTATTAAAGCCAGAGGAAAATTAATATTCAATGCTTCTACTGTTTTATTTCTCACTTGATTTAACTTAGAAGGGCTTTAGGACCTTGGCCTACTTTAGTATTGTTCATTTATTGGTAGTAATTATTAATTGATGTATTGGGACTTTAGTCAACTGTTCTGTGTTAACCAGTTTATTCTGTTTTTCATATCCTGCTTTTTAAATTGTGCATATTATATAATTGCATCAAGACACCAATTTTATTTTATAAAGCATTTTATCTTTACTGAGTAGTAAATGTAAGGTACAGGTGGTTTACTTCCCTAGAGCCATGAAAGACCCAGGGCCAGTTCCAGAAACTCATCTAACCATGGACTAATGTCCATCACCCATACTAGATATTGATAGTGTTTAATTTTTAATTCATACTATGCCATACGGTACATATTTCTATGCGTACTACATAAGAATTCTAAGTTTCCTCTCAAGACTTAACAGAACTATTGTGCTTATATAAATTCATGTGTTTGTAGTGTTTCATATATTTCAGGATGCATTTATATTGTTTATATTTCCTTTGTCTTCAAAACAACCCTGTGAAATAAACATTATCTTTTAGGTAAATGGAGGTTCATTCAGATCGAGTGTTTTGCTTGGACAAAAATTCAGGTCTTTTTACTCCTTTTTAATCATTAGTCTGGTACTTTACTGAGAAAGCAGTAATTGTAAAATATTTCTTGATAATAGATGTCAAACTCCTGCAATACTAGTAATTTCTTATATGCACAGTACTGGCAATTTTTAGAACACTTTTTATTATATTAAAAAATAAAAGGAAATCAGGAAAGCAGAGTTCTTTTGTTAATTACACTGACTACTGTTTCCTTTATTGGACTTACACATGCATAAGATACAAAAGTACCTCTATGTGCTAGGTACTGCGTTGGTTGTTGAAGTACAAAAATAGTCTCTGCCTTGAAGGACATCACGGCATCAAGACAATGTTGGATAACCTAATAGCCATAGACGATGTGGTGTAAGCTAAGTTTGCTGAGGGCATTAAAATAGGCTTTTGTTTTTCCTATTAAAGGGTTTGAAGTGTGCCTGCACTCTCTTTTTTCCTGCCTTGAATGCAGAGGTGATGCCTGTATCTATAGCAAATAGTTTTGAAGCAACAAATCAGCATACTTAATACAGCGAAAAGAACCTTGATCTTTGATGACCTCCTTGAGCCTCTAACCCTACACTACCCACCTCTGGATTTCTTACGTGGGGAAAAAATTAATGCTCTATTTGTTTAAGTCACACATACGTCAAAATTTCTATTTCTTGTAGACAAATATTATTGCTGTTTGTCTCTCAATTTTTTTTAACTTCCTTTAATGGAAATTTAGCATACACCCTAAAGTAGAGAGTGGTATAATGAATCCCCATCACCCAGCCACAATAGTAATCAGAATTTGGCCAACCTTGTACATTCTCACACTTTCCTCCATAGTAATTACAGCTCAAGTTTAGAAATTCTAATAATAGAAGCATGTCAAATACTTATGGAAGCACAGAGAGCATAGCGAGTAACTTGGCCTGAGGTAGAGATAGACATTCATCCAGGACTTCACAGAGGAGGTGACAGCAGAGGCTCTCAGGACGAGCAGGCAGAAGGAACATAGGTAGTACAATCTGTGATACATAAAAAACGCCTTTAAAAAGCATAATGTATTCAAAGGGTGGGAAATAGATTACCTAGGATAGAACATGGAGTTTATCTGAGTTGAGTGCGAGTAGATGAATTAAAAAAAAAAAATGATTTGGTACCAAATCATAAAGGAACGTATATACCAGCCATGTCCAACCTGCGGCCCAGGATGGGTGTGAATACAGCCCAACACAAATTCTTAAAACATGATGAGATTTTTTTTTTGTAACCTTTTTTTTTTTTTTTTTTTTAGCTCATCAGTCGTCGTTAGTGTTACTGTATTTTATGAGTGACCCAAGACAATTCTTATTCTGATATGGCCCAGGGAAACCAAAAGTTTGGACACTGCTCATATGTACCATAAGAAATTTGAAGGTCATTAACACAAGTGTCAAGACGTGAAGAATGTGATTGGGTCTTGGGAAAAACACTGACAATAATATAGCCTATGATTTTGGCATAGAGGATAGACAGAGAAGATGGTAAACTATGCCAATCGTCCAAATGATAAGAAAGGCATTTATTGATAATCATAGTGGGCATGACCAGGGGGAGATAACTTGTCTTTATTGTTAAATTTATTGGGGTGGCAGTGGTTAGCAAAAATTACATAGGTTCCAGGTATATAGCTCTACAGGACATCCAGACTCAGTTCTCTTTCCTTCACCATATATTTGACTCCCCCGCCCTCCTCTCCCACTTCCCTTACCCTTACCCTCAGGTAACCACTAAAGTACTGACTGTGTCCATGATTTTTGTTTCTTTATTGCTTTCAGTTTTATGTTCCATGTATGAGTGGAGACATATGGTTCTTATTTTTTTCTGTCTGGCTTATTTCACTAAGCATGATGATCTCAAGGTCCATCCATTTTGTCGCAAATGGCAATATTTCATCTTTTCTTACAGTTGAGTAATATTCCATTGTGTATATGTACCACAGCTTCTTTATCCAGTCATCTGTCGCAGGGATCTTTGGTTGTTTCCATGTTTTGGCCACTGTGAACAGAGCTGCAATGAACATTGGGGTACATAAGTTTTTGCGGACAAAGGTTTTCAAGTTCTTTGGGTAGATCCCCAGAAGGGGGATTGCTGGGTCAAATGGTAGCTCCATTCCCAATTTTCTGAGGAACCTCCACACTGTCCTCCATAGCAGTTGTACCAATTTGCATTCCCACCAGCAGCGTGAGTTCCTTTTTCTCCACATCCTCTCCAGCACTTGTTATTCCTTGTCTTGTTGATAATAGCCATTCTCACAGGTGTGAGATGCTATCTCATTGTGGTTTTGATTTGCATTTCCCTGATAGCTAATGAAGTTGAGCATTTCTTCATGTCTGTTGCCCATTTCTGTGTCTTCATGGGTGAAATGTTTGTTCAGGTCCTCTGCCCACTTTTTAATTGGGCTGCTTGTTTTTTATTTTACAGTTATACGAGTTCTTTATGTATTTTAGATGTTAGTCCCTTATATTTGTTTGCAAATATTCTCTCCCATTCGGTTGGTTGTCTCTTTGATTTGATGGTTTTTTTTGCTGTGCAGAAGCTTTTTAGTTTGATATAGTCCCATTTATTTATTTTTGCTTTTACTTCCCTTGCCTTTGAGGTCAGGTTCATGAAGTTCTCCCTGAACCCCAGGTGTGTAAGTTTAGTACCGATGTTTTTCTTTATGCAGTTTATTGTTTCGGGTCTTATGTGGAGGTCTTTCATTCACTATGAGTTAATTTTGGTATGTAATGACAATTGGCAGTTCAGATTCATTCTTTTGCATCTGGTTTTCCAATTTTCCCAGTACCATATACTGAAGAAGCTTCCTTTGCCCCATTGTATATTTTCACTCCTTTATCAAAAATTATCTGTCCATTTATTTGTGAGTTTATTTCTAGGTTTTTGATTCTGTTCCATTGGTCTGTGTGTCTGTTTTTCTGCTAGTACCAAGCTGTTTTGATTGTTGACCTTTTGTAGCATAGATTGAAATCGGGGAGCATATCTCCAGCATTATTCTTCTATGTAGAATTGCTTTAGCTTGTCAGGGTCTTTTGTGGTTCCATAGGAATCTGATAATTTTAAGATCTATTTCACGAAAGAATGTTTGTGGTAATTTGATGGGAATTACATTGGATCTGTGTATTGCTTTGGGTAATACGGCCATTTTAACAATGCTGAGTCTTCCAGTCAGTGAACATGGAATATCTTTTCATTTCTTTGTGTACTTTAAAATTTCTTTTAATAGTATATTACAGTTTTCAGTTTTAATTAACTTATCAGTATTTGTTAAGTTAATTCCCAGGTATTTTATTCTTTTTGTTGTGGTTGTGAAAGGTATTGATTTCCTCATGTCCTTTTCTGAGGTTTCATTGTTGGTATATAGAAATACAATTGATTCTTGTGTATTGATCTTGTATCCTGCAACTTTACTGTATTTGTTTATTGTTTCTAATAGTTTTCAGGTGGAGCTTTGGAATTTTCCATATAAAAGATTATGTTATCTGCAAATAGTGACAGTTTGACTTCTTTTCTCCCTGTTTGGATGCCTTTTATTCCTTTCTCTTGCCTGTTTGCTCTGGCTAGAACTTCTAGTACTATAGTGAATAACAGTGGGGACAGGGGGCATCCCTGTCTTGTTCCTGATTTTAGGGGAATGGGCTTCAGCTTTTCCCCATTTAGTATGATATTAGCTGAGAGTTTGTCATATATGACCTTTATTATGTTGAGGTACACTCCTTCTATACCTATTTTATTCAGTGTTTTGAATATAAATGGATGTTGTGTCTTGTCAAATCCCTTTTCTGCATCAATTGATATGATCATATGGTTTTTATCTTTTATTTTATTTATGTGGTGTATCACATTGATTGATTTGCATAAATTGAACCATCCTTGATCATGGCCTATAATCTTTTTGATGCATGGTTGTATTCTATTTGCTAATATTTTGTTTAGGATTTTTGCATCTATGTTTATGAGAGAGATCTGTGTATAGTTTTTCTTTTTGTCTGTGTGTGTGTGTGTGTGTGTGTGTGTGTGTGTGTGTGTGTTATCCTAACCTGATAATGGTATTAGGGTTATGTTGGCCTCATAGAATGAGTTGGGAAGTATTGCCTCATCTTCAATTTTTTGGAAGAGTCTGAGGAGAATAGGCATTAATTCTTCTTTGAATGCTTGGTAGAACTTGTTGGTGAGATCATCTGGTCCTTTAGATTATCCAGTTCTTCTTGGTTCAGTATAGGTAGACTGTGTTTCTAGAAAGTTATCCATTTCTTCTAGGGTGTTAAATTTGGTGGCATAAAACCCTTCATAGTATTTTCTGACAATTTTTTTGTATTAATATTTCTGTGGTACCAATCATAATTTCTTCCTTTTCATTTCTAATTTTGGTTATTTATATCTTTTCTTTTTGTCCTTTGGTTAGCCTAGCCAGGGCTTTGTCAATTTTATAAATTTTTTCAAAGAACCAACTCTTTGTAACATTAATTTTTTCTATTTACTCTTGGTTCTCAATTTTGTTTAGTTGTGCTCTCATTTTTATTATTTTATTCCTTCTGCTGACTTTGGTTTTTTTTCTGTTTAATTTTTTCTACTTCTTTAAGATGGATGCTTGCTTGTTATTTTTCTTATTTCTTAATATATTCCTGTAATGATATAAATTTCCCTATGAT
Source organism: Lyroderma lyra (assembly GCA_004026885.1). Taxonomy (NCBI): domain Eukaryota; kingdom Metazoa; phylum Chordata; class Mammalia; order Chiroptera; family Megadermatidae; genus Lyroderma; species Lyroderma lyra. The sequence continues at coordinate 51,507 of PVJL010007952.1, forward strand.
TACTGCTTTTGCTGTATCCCAATAATTTTGGTATGTTGTATTTTTATGGTCATTAGTTTCTATGTATTTTTTAATGTCTTCTTTTATTTCTTTGGTCAGTCATTTTTTAATAAGATGTTTAATCTTTATGTACATGTGATTTTTTTCTGCTTTTGATTTTGCAGTTGATCTTCAATTTCAAAGCTTTGTGGCCTGACAATACAGTTTGGTATGATTTCAGTCTTCTTGAATTTGCTGAGGCTAGTTTTGAGTCCCACCATCTGGTCTATCCTTGAGAATGTTCCATGTGTACTAGAAAAGAATGTGTAGTCTTGTGTTGTAGGATCAAGTGTCCTGTAAGTGTCAATTATGTCTAATTGCTGTAATATATCATTTCAAGCTGGTATTTTCTTATTTGTTCTCTATTTGGATGATTTGTCCGTGACTCTTAAGGGGATCTTTAGATCCCCTACTATAATTGTATTTTTGTCAGTTTCTCCTTTTAGTTCTGTTAGTGGCTCATTTATAAATTTTGGTGTTTCCTGATTGGGGTCATATGTATTAATGAGCGTCATGTCTTCTTGTTGTTGAATTGTCCCTTTTATCGTTATGGAAAATCCATCTTTGTCTCTTGTTACCTTTTTTTGAATCCTGAAGTCTCTTTTGTCAGATTTCAGTTTTTTAACTCTTGCTTTTCTCTCGGTGCCATTTGCTTGGAATATAGTTTTTCACCCTTTCACTCTGAGTCTGTATTTGTCCTTGTGGTTAAGTTATGTCTCTTGGAGACAGCATATGGGTGGGTTTTGTTTGCTAAACTAGCCTCCTACTCTGTGCCTTTTTATTGGTAAGTTCAGTCCATTTACATTTAGGGTGATGATTGATATAGAGGATTTCCTATGGCCATTGCTTCCTTCCTTGTTATTTTTTTGTTTTCTCAGGTTTTTTTCCATTTATTTTTTATTTTTATTTTTCAGGTCGAATAAGCAGAAATGCTGGCCTTGTGCTGGAGAATTTCCTCAGCTTCTGCATGTCTGAAAAGGTCTGTATTCCTCCTTTATATCTAAAGGATAACTTTGCTAGACAAATTATTCTTGGCTTGTAGTTTTTCTCTTTTTATATTTTGGATATTTGATTTCACTCCCTCCTGGCTCACAGAGTTTCTGCTAGGAAGTCTGTTGATAGCCTGATGGGCTTTTCTTTAAAGGTTATAGCTTTTTTAATTTTAATTTTTTTCCCTGGCTGCATTATGAATTCTTTGTTGGTCTTTTATTTTTGACATCTTCTGTATAATGTACCTTGGAGAAAATCTGCTGGAGTCTAGGTAGCTAAGGGTCTTATTTTCTTCTTGAATTTAGGATTTCAGATATTTCCATAAATTTAGAAAGTTCTTATCTAATATTTATTCAAGTCAGCTTTCTGTAGAATCTGTTCTGCACTTACTGCTACTCCTATTACTTAATGTTGTTTTTTGTAATGGAGTCAGATATTTCTTGTAGAATTCTTTTATTTTGTTTGACTCTCAAGTCCCTCTCTCCTTCCTTCTGCATTGTTTCCATGTTCTAGTCTTCAATATCACTAATTTTTTCTTCCATCTGGTCTGTCCTGTTTTCTGTGGTAGTCATTTCTCAGTTCTTTTATTGCATTGTATATTTCTAGAAATTCTATTTAATTCTTTTTTATATTTTCAATTCCTTTGTTAAAATGTTCCTTTTGTTCACACATTTTATTCCTGAGATCATTTATCTGTGTCTGGGTACTTTGCCAACATTCTTTCAGCTCTCTGAGTGTCTTTAAAAACTGCAATCTAAAAAAAAAAAAAAAAAAAAAAAAAATAAAAACTGCAATCTTGAATTCTGTGTCAGTTAGAGCATGTTTCCAGATCTATTTTCCTTTTCTGGAGATTTTTCATTTTTTTTCCCGAGCAGCTTTGAATCCTGAGGTACTCAGTGTTTTGATGTGTTTCTTTTCCTGGGCACAAGCACTACTTCCCTGGCAGATATATAGAGAGGTCTTTCTCTTCCCAGTTGGTGTTGCTGTAGTGTCTTATAATGTTTTCTCTTGGTTTTTTCATCCCCTATCTCTGGGAACTTTTCTGCAAGGTGCGCTTCTCTTCTTCTGACCCAGTTGCCTTGGTCTCAGTGTGCCTCTTCTTTTGGAAAATGTAGTGGGTGATTGTGTGCTATGCCTCTGAGATCAATGCAGGCAAAAGCTGGTGGTCCTGTGTTTTGGAGTTTCCCTCAGCCCTTCTGTTGGTTTCCATGGGAGCGGGGTTCATTGGAAAGAGTGCAGGTTTGTTTGCCTTTCTTTTCCTGCTGGCTATAAAGCAGATACTGGATGGAGTTTAGGGGTGAGGGAGTGAGCTTTGGGAGACAGTGAAGGGAGGCAGCCAGGCTCACTATCCTTGGTTTCTGCCTGGGGGTGGGGGCTGTGTAGTCTACAGCTGCTTTTTGTCCTGGAGTTGCTGCCCTGATTTCTGGCTCTGCTGCAATACATGCCTGTGTTGCCCAGGTGGGCTGGTAGCAAGCTGGGATCAGGCCAGGTGCAGGCCCAGCATGTGCAGTTGGCTGTGCATTTCTCTGTTTTTCTGAGCCTGCGTTTCACCCAGGACCATGTTTTATTCTGTTCAGTGTTTCCATGGCAATCGGCTCTCAGTTTCAAACTCACCCAGAGCCGATTTGTGGTTGCATCACCATGCTGCAGGTGGGGCCCTAATCTCGCCCAGGGCAGCTCAGATACTTTGTTCAACCTGTAACCTGCCCTGGGGCATGGTGCTATGGTTGAGGCCTTAACATGTGCCACTGGGTTGCAGTATCAACTCACCCACAGTTTCACAGGGCTTCAGCTGCCTGTGCCCTCTGTTTTTGTCACTTCTCGGCCTCCAACCCACCTGGGATTGTGTTGCTCTTTGACCAGTGTCCCCTGGCTTCTACCTCCCACCTTCTTTTGCCAATTCCGGGTTAGGTTTCACAGCCCCATCTTCATTCTGCTCCCTCCCTCCTCTCCCATTTGCCCCACTTTCTCTGACCTTTAGGTGTTTTCTTGCGACACATGAATCTCTCAGCTAAGGCTGTGCCACTCAGGGTTTCTCCCATTGTATCTTTGTTGTTTAATTGTATTTTCCAGGAGAGGTTTCAAGATCTCCTCTCTCGTTGCCGTTTTAGGTCTTTCCAACTTTAAGAGATACTTCAGAGGAACAATCAACATGATTTTACTCCTGGCTAGGATGTGTAGAGGGGAGTCATAGTCACAATGACTTGAGTACATGTGATGTTACCATTACTGGAGGAGTAAAATAGCAGACAGTTTTAGGTTAAGCACTGGTAAGTTTGGACTTTTGAGTTTGAAGTGCTGATAGGACCTTCTAGTAGTGGTACCCAGTATGCCACGTAGAAATGTAGAACTGTGTGTTAGGAGAGTCTCACTAGAGAGTCCCACAACTTGTCTATCCTACAGATAGGTCATTTGTCATATGTTGTTCATGTAAGAGGCCTGACAATTAAGTTCACAAACTCATCCTAGAAAAAATGCTATAGACTTCATTCCCAATGATCACTATAGTCACTTTCAAAGCATTCCCCTTGTGAAACTATGCCCTGATGCCAGCAGTTAGTCCACCCCTCAGAGCAATTTTGGAACTCTCTTTCTGGAGTGGCCATCAGAGCTGTCGTCATATTACCCTTGATGTCCTGAATGTCATCAAAATGTTTTTCTTTCAATATTTTCTTTATCTTTGGGTAAAGAAAAAATTCATTGATGGCCAGGTCAGGTGAGTAGGGAGAGTTATTTGTATACTGGCTTAAAACTCCCTCACTGACAAGGCCCTGTGAGCTGGTGCACGGTTGTGATACAAGAGCCGTGAGTTGTTGGCAAAAAGTTCAGGTCATTTTTGTCTTTTTTCATGGAGCCTTTTCAGCACTTCCAAATAGTATCCTTGGTTGACTGTCCAGTTGGTATAAATTCATAATGAATAATCCCTCTGATATCAAAAAAGGTTAGCAACGTCATTTTAACTCTTGATTTGGACTGATGGAACATTTTTGGTTGTGGAGAATTGGCTGACTTCCACTATGCACTTTGACTCTTTGTTTCAGGATTGTATTGGTGCAGCTGAGTTTCATCATCACCAGACGATGACCCAAAGCATCGTCTTGTCTCCCCAGAAGGTCTTGGCAAACTTCGACTCTCCTTTCTTTTTGTTCATCAGTGAGCTTCTTTGGGACCAGTTTTGCCCACATGTTTCTAATGCCAAGATTTTCAGTTCACATTTTCCTAACTGTTCAGATTTTCAGTTCACATTTTTCTAACATCTATTAATGTTTACTTTGTCTGCTGTGCTTTTCACAGCCGACAATTTTGACACACAGTTCAACGAATGTCTGCAATATTTTTGTCAGTTCTGCTCGTTACTGGCTGCCTTGACCTCTCTTCATCAGTGATGCTTCCTTAGAAAAATATTTAATCCATTTGTACCCTGCTGTTTTCTTCATGGTATTATCCTCATAAACTTGGACTAACATGTCCCTGCTTTCATTTCCACTCTTGCCAAGTTTAACATGAAATTTAATGTTCATTGCTCTTACTTCAGTTTTGACATTCTCGGGACAGCACACAAAACATGCAACAACAATAATGAATGCCACTCAGAAAGACACCGCCACATATCGACACAAACACAGCTGTGAGACACGGATACACCAAGGTTATGAAACTTTACCAGTTGTTTGTACAGTGCTGCCAATGTGACACACAGTAGCAAGTTTGGGAACTTAATTGTCAGACCTTTTATATATATTAATGCATGTACGAGGTTGACTTGCTGGCTTAGGGAACATGGAATCATCCCTCTGATTTTGTCTGATATGTGTTCTTTTTTAACAAGAAAAGTTAGTTACATATTGATATTCTAAATTATTTTGCATTCAGAAAGCAAAATATTTACAGTTGGATTTCTCTCTGAATTGAACATTGAGATTACTGTATTTTCATTTTCCCCAGCTTAGTTAGAGAACCTAATGTTCTAATATTAAAGATTATTGAGTAAGATTAACTAGCCTTGATCTAACCCAAAGAGAAAATCTGTTACCTTATGTCAATTTTAGTAAACTAATATGCTATATAGAGAGATATGTTATACTTTTAAGATTTTTATGTAAAGTTCTTCAGTACATGCTAATTAAGTGGGAGTACCTTCTTAAACCTATAAAAATGCAAGAAGTTAAGGAAAAGATGAAAATATCTTTGTAAACTAATATCTCTAATGGAAGTACAGTGTCATGTCTGTAAATGGCAAATATACCATGTAGCTTCACAGAAAACTGTAAGTTTGTGGTGACTTATTGGTTGTGGTCTCGAAATCTCTTTATAAGGATGGCTATATTTGTTGTTTAATATCCCTTTAGCCTTGTCATGCATGTCTCCTCTAAATGTGTTCATATTCATCTCTGACTTGGTTACTCAAATACTCAAATATTCCCTCTTTTCAACAATGTGTGAACATTAATTACTCCTGTATCCCTAGATCAAGATGTTTTTTCCCAAGAAACGCTGAAATTTATATAGTTTCTTTTTTTACTGGATTTATATGTATACATTATTTGCTGCTTTGTTTCATTTCACTTTTGTTGAATTTAATACATAATTCCTGATTGTTTGTTGTAATGATCAGGTGATGAGTGAGCTTAGTGGAGTAGGTAAGTACATATTCTGGATAGACTTCCCGGAGGAGGCGATCCTGTACTTGAACATTTAAGAACAAGTAGGATTTTCCTATGCATGGAAGGGGTGTAAGGTTATATTGGCAAAGAGAACAGCATGAGAATACATGGGGTTGGCAAATACTTCAGCATGGCTGTGGTGTGCTGAAGTGGGAGATAGAAAATGAAGCTAAAGAGTTGGGCATGAACCAGGTCATTGAGGACTTTTATGTCCTATTGGATATTTATTTTGTGGGCGAACTTGGACTTCATGCTGTGGATAATAGATAGCCAATGCAAAGGTTGACATGTGAAGGTTTGACATAAGTTAGTGCATGAATCCTTATATAGTGATTATTTTAGCAGCAGTGGTAAGTGATTTTGAGGCAGGCTAATAGTAGAGGTAGGTGATCACTCATGTTACAAATTTGGTTATATTAAGAAGATAATGACCTGAACTTGGATTCTATTAATAGGGATAAAGTTGAGGAAGTAGACTTGGGAAGTGTTCAGAGTAGAAATTATTAAGACTTGAACATGATTGGTGAAATATGAGATTATCATCAGACTTTTTTGGCTTGAGTATCTTAAGTGACTATGATATTCACTGTAACAGAGAATGTTCAAAAGGGACAGAATTTAGGAAAATGTAAACAGTTCAAGTTTGAACTTACTTAGTTTTACAGGTGGAAACATCCAGACAATAATAGGATATAGGAGACTGAGGCTTAGGTCAGGATTAGGGCTACTCATGTGAGGGTCTTCCCAGTCCTAGTAGGAGAAAAGAGAATGTGGGTAGAGTACGAAATGGGCAAAAAGCTGAGTCATGAGGGAAAAGGAAAAGAACCCAGACAGAAACTGAGAAGGAGGAAGCTCTGTGTCTTTGCCTAATTCCTCTTGAGAAGAGAACAACATCATCCTTTTTGTATCCTCGGTAATACCTTGAATACTGTGTCATATAGTAGATACTCAGTAAATGTTTGCCACTTATTTTGTTCAGCTGGAAAGCATTTCATTTACTTTGAGCTTTTATTTTATATTTTATCCAATTCCATGACTTTACAAGAAATATTTAAAAAATCATATCATTTCAAGAATATCTGCTATGTACTAGGCACTGTATTACTTCATACACGTTATCTGATTTTATCCTTAAAATAATTCTACAAGAGTAGGTTTTATTATTTCATTTTGTTTTTGAAGGATCTGAGGATAAGAAAGATTAAAGAACTTGATCAACTTTTGTAGACATCTGTATACTCAACTTTACACATTTATCTAAATTTCACACATCTATATAAATTTCATTCTTTTAACCACAACTGATGATCTATTATGTGCTTATACCAAAAGACCATTTGAAAGTCTGCTGTTTCCATTGTAAGAATTACTGTAACCCAAAGGTGCTGATTTATATTAAATTCTTCTTGGTCAGTCTTCTGTGGATTAATTAGCATGGTAGTTGGACACCTTTTTGTTCCCGAGTGCAGTAATGCTTCACTTAATTCTTTTAATCTTTCTGGGCCACTATTTCTTCACTTCTTTATTTGTAGATTGCGAAATTGCTTTAAAATCCTGTTAGCTTCATTATTTTGAAAAACTCAAAAACAGAGGTTGCTTGGACTCTACTAGCAGATTTTAGAGATTCACAGCATGCGTGGTTAAGTTTCATGACTCAGCTAAAATTATATGCAAAATGTGATGCATACATGTGCATTTTTCTGGGAGTACAACTCATACCTTTTATCAGATTCTCATAGTTTTGTATACCTCACCACTCAATCTTCACCCAAAGGATGAAAGAACTATAATTCTAGAAACATTTTTGCATAATGTAATGAACTACAGTGCTTCACGCAGTCCGCTTCTGAGTAGTTAAGTCTTCTTTACAAAGGTATTGTTATTCATTTAAAGTAATTTTTTGAGGTAAAGTTGCTTTTTGTCAACTTAAATATATAATAACTTCTGTGTTAAAACTAAACTAAAACACATCTTTATTATTTTATCACTTAAAAACAAGTCCATGAAATAAAGTGAGTAAAAGTTTGACTCTGCCTTATGGTAAATTAAAGAATGCTCAGTTTTAAAGTGTGATTCAGATTACATTCAGTAATACTGTATTATCCACTTTGTATCTTTCTATAGGAAAAGAATAATTGTGGTCCATTTATAAAGAAAGAAAAGGAAGCAATGACATAAAGCCTGTCGTTGAAGCCAGCTAAACTGGGTTTGTATTTTCTCTTTTCATAATCTAACACATTTATTCTAAACTTGAATCCTTTTTATCAATCTCTTGGCTTATTCCAGCAGCAGATTTTTATAATTTTGAGCCATGCCTTAGTGTGGAAGAGACAAGGATAAATATGACATACTGCTTTCAAAGTACTGGCAATATCTCTGTGAATATATAAGACAAAATAATAAAACACTAGATAGTAGTCTCATTTTCATATAAAAAATTTTGAGAGGTTTGGTAAATTGTTCAAGGTCAAAAAGGTTTAGATAGTCAAGCTGGGATTCAAACTCATATTTTTGTTGACTTCAAACCCCATTTGTCTTCCATTATGTGACAATGCTCTTCATTTTATTTAGGTTTAGTTGTGCAACTACTAACTGAAGTTGAGGAGCAGGACCCCATATATTTAATTTAAGGAATCTTTATGATAAAGTAAAAGAAGAGGAAAGCATTCTCTATTCCCCTAAAGTTTAAGAGGTTACATAAGGAAACTAATTTGTGAAGTAAATGTATGCCAGACACTGTTACAGGGCCTTAACATGAGCTAGCTCCTTTAGTTCACAATAACTACATGACATACTTGGTATTATTCCTGTTTTAAGGATGAGGAGACTGAGACACAGAGAAAGGAATAAATTGCCCAAGATCACATGGCAAGTAACAAAGGCAGAATCCAAACTCTTTACTGGAGAAGGTTATATAGGGTTTATTAATACATCATACCTGTTGACTTAAAGTTGAGTATCACGCCAACCAAATGAATAGCTGCACAGTTTGACCTAAGCTGCTTTAACTATAATGATATTTATAAACAGTCTTAATTGGACTATTAACAGTTAAATCATCATCACCAAAATAATATTTACATCTTTGTAATAAGCTTTTCATTGTAACCAGTTTGAAAGGGGTAATTGTTTAAGCCGTGGTGAAGAGAGATTTTAAATTCACAAAATAGTGAACAGCATCATATGATAGAAAGGACTGAGGTGGGAGTCAGGCTGAGTCCTTCCTACTCCCAATTTTCTTACTGACCTGTGTACCTACAAGTCCTTTGGGACTCATTTTGTGAGACAAGATGGTTGAGTTCATTGTTTCTTGAGTCTTTTAGAACTATAAAATTATCCTATCAGTAAGTAGATTTTTTTATGTGCTTCAGATATAAATATCAAAGAATATTTAGAGATAAGAAGTCTTCAGAGATCACTGAATCTTCCCATATGACAGGTGAAGAAACTGAGACCCTCATATTTGTATGACACTCTACGCAGTCAAAGTTCTTTCAGGGAGTTCCCTGATGGTGTAGTGGCTTAAGGCTTCGGCACTGGCGCTGTCAGTCCTGCGGCCTGGGTTCGATTCCCAGTCAGGGAGCTACCCACATACCAAAAAGCAAAAAAAAAAAAAAAAAAGTTCTTTCACATACATTAATCTCATACAAGCCTCACCACAGTCTTGTGGATTAAATATTTTCATCATCATTGTACAGATGAACAAATTGAATTGGTCCAAGATTACATAGCTGGCCCTAGATTAAGTGACTGTGACTCTCAACTAAAGGTTTGCCATGTTTGTGTGGTTTGTTTGTCTAGTGGTATTAATTACATCCTTATGATGAAATCCTATTGTATGAAAAAGTGAGAATTCAGTGATTTATGAAGCAAATCCAAGCAGGAAAAACAAACATATCCAGTATGAAAGTAATAATGACTACAGCAAAAACTAGGGTCTGCGAGTTGACTTATTAATCTTTGTTTTAATTTATTCCTGGGTTGGGAGTAAGAGTAATTGACTTTTAGTATTCATTATGTTTATCAGTAGTGTACTATTTTTTTTTTTTTTTAAATTCATTTTTATTGTTAGACTTATTGGGGTGACATCTGTTAGCAAGGAGTAGTGTACTATTTGAGTTGCTCAAAGAGAAACCATATTTTATAATAAAGTACTTATAAATTGTAGATAAACTAAGGAAAATATAAGTCAGTTAAGCCAAATGGATATTCTAAAAAACAAATGTACAAATAAGTGAGAAGCTAAGCTCCATGCAGAATGACTCAGTTTTATCGACTTGTGAGATGTGTTTTCTTTCTTGTTTTCACTCTGGTTGTGGAGGTCACTGAGACGCATTGCCTGTCCCCACTCCAGTGCTATACAGAACAGCAAGTTTCTGGGCCTTGGTAACTTTTGTAAACAAGACACATATTTTTTTTTTAATTGGAAAGAAAATTATCTTAAAACTAGTATATGGATGTGAGTAGTTTTCTTTTACAGTTCTGGTCACCCAGTTGTCATTTTCTTTAAAAGGAACTGATATTTTATGTGATATGACAGTGTTTTTTTCTCTGTGGGTATGTTTGATCATTAAAAAACTTTTATTTTCTGTTCTGTTTCAAAGTTCTAAAATTTAAAACGATATCTCTTCTATAGAACTAATAAATGGAAGGAGGATCTCCCATCTGGTTCTAATCAAATAAGGAAAACAGTAAAGGATGGACTAGGTGTAGAACAAACTTTGAAAGCAACATCCTAAGATTTGACTTAAATTAGAGATGAAAAATGTTCTTTCTGAAGACATTTTTCCTTAAGAGTCCTTTAAAAGATTCTCTTCCCAGCTGCCAGTGCTCTTCCCACATGTCCTTACCCTCAGAGCTCTGCCTGGAAGCCCACTCCCATTCTAATACCTTCACACATCCATGCTGTTTGGGGACATGGAATGTGAGGAAAACTTGAATAGACTGGTCTTTAATTATTCTGTTTTGGATTTGGCCTCAGACATGTGCAGTGGTTTTATTCAGTCACTCTTTAAGGTTCTTTAAAAAAAAAGAAAAGAAAAGGCCACTTGATAAAGTAAAAGGAGAGGAAAGCATTAACAGTAGTTGATATTTAGTTTTTGTTTTGAGGTAACTCAGGAACTGGTCTCCTACAAACTTCAAACACCTGACGTAAAGTTTCATTAATTTGTACCTGTTATAATATGACTGTGTCTTGCTCACTCAGACTACAGTGAGTTTGTACTATAATTAGCTTCTCGTTGGCCAGCTGTGATTTAGTGGTCATAATAAACTTAAGATCTTTAGCTGAGGGCTTAGAATTTTTAAAGATAACTGGGCTTTTTCCTGTAGTTTATGAATGTCCCTTGTTTGGCTTTAGGGTTACAGGCTTCCAGGCTGGTATCTCATTCGTATTAAAACATTCCTTCAGTACACGTGTAGGCTTTGTGATTCAGAAGGCGTGGTTTTACTACATGAAGACTTTTAATTTTTTTAAACCAATTATTTCTATAAATAAATTGTTGAAACTCTTTTGTTTTTTCCAGTCTTGTTGACAAATCTGGTAGCACGTAAATAAAGTGCTTTGCCAGGATATTGATTCAATATTAATATAGATTTGCTTTTTTTCTATGGAATTTAGTCTCTATACCAGGGTCCTTTCAAAAAATGAGTTTTTAATAGGTATATGTAAATTTGAGGAACTCTCATATCCTTTTTGATGTCATGTTCAGTAAATCTGAGGGCATCAGTGAGGGAAATAAAGAGATGTTGATTTGTGTGTGTGAGAGAGAGGGGGCCAGAGATGGGGAGGGAGGTAGAGGGAAAGAGAAAGAGAAAGGGAAAAGTCTAAAGGAAATTTTAAAAATTTAAATTTGCAGCTTCATTCTTAAAGTTTACCATAGTGGTGGATTTATTAGAAAATACCGATTACTTTTTCCTTTCCAAATGTATTGCTATTTTACAAATTATATGTAGCTCAGGACTTTATTATACTTAATATATATTTTAAAGAATTAAATGAGTTGATTCATATTAAAAATAACAAGAAATGTAAGTGATAAAGGAGAGTTACAGAATCTGTTGGCCTACATGTGTAAGATCTGTTCATCTGTACTTGCCCAGTGATTTGAATTTGTCAGAGGAAAATAGCATAAGCAAGTATAGTGTTAATTGAATATTTGTTGACATATATATGTGCCACATTTATTTTTCTTATTTCTCAAAGTGAGAAGATTGGGTGATTTTCCAAAGTATTCAAAAATTATTCTGCTATAGAAAATTGAGAGTATTGTTGAAGTAGATAATAATTTGTTTTCTGGTCTTATTTCTTTTAAGAAAATTCATTCCCCTCAAAATATTTTAAACCAAAGGCTATTAGTTACAACCAGGGTTTTCTATGAAAACTGAATTTGAAATTAAAATTGTGTGACCTCCCTTGCTGGCTTTTCTCATTCTTACATGTAAACAGAATATTTCAGTACAAAATTTGGTAGTCTGAAATGTTGCTAGTCTGCAGGTCTTCTACAGGAGCTGTGAAAGATTGCAGAAGATTTGGGGAACTTTGAATTTTTCATGTAGGGTGAAAAAGGTGCTTTATCATATTGCATGATATTATTTTAAGTGGCTTATTTTTCTCTTCTCCAGTAATGCCAATACTACATGTCTTATAAAAATTGAAAATAACAGGCATAATTTTGTTAACATGAATGCTGGTTCACAGACTTTTTCAGTTACAAACTATAGAAAAGTTCTGATGTGATAAAGGGAATAGAAATCGTATATACCCCTTATAGTCTGAGGCCTGGTTATTCCAAATATGGAAGAATGCCTTCTAAAGATCATCTACTTAAAGCTAGCAGTTATGGTAAAATATTCAGAGCCCATGAAAAGATCACATAAAAGCGATTTTCAGTAGAGAATATTGAAAGTTACCTCAGACTGTCTAAACCAAGATACAGAATCCACTTGGATGCTTAGAAATATTTTGCGTTCCTTGTTAATCCTGAGGTAATAAAAATTTAACAGAAGCATGGAATAGGAATAGATTTTAGAATAGGAAGAGCTTTGGAGGTGATTTAATTATCTCCTTTCATTTTATAAAGCGAAACCAAGGGTGAGAGGTTAAATTACTGTGTTTTGCCATGTATAATGCTCCCCTGTGTATAGTGTGAACCCATATTATTAGCCCAAGCTTTCAAGGGAAAAATTTTCATTTTCATTTTTTAATTCAAAATTTTATTTGTTTATATTTAAGTACTTGTTTCCTTAATTATAAAGGAATTTTAGCATTTATTTTTTTATCATAAGGTACAAGGATGATGAGCTACAAGAAATTTTATGCATAAAATTTTTTTATATAAAAAAATCACTTACTGTGTTCCAGAGTATTATTTTGCATATGGATATTGTTATTGCGTTCTAGGGTTACACTTTAACTCGTAAGCATAAATAAAAGATTTAAAAACATTTATACAGATACAGAATTAGTACTTCCCATGTATAATGCACATCTTTATTTTTCCCTCACAAATTTGGGCTAAAAAGTGCGTATTATGCACAGCAAAATACAGTACTCAGTGTCAGCTAGTAGTGACAATAGTATGATTCACATACTCTTTCTTATCTACCAAATAATTGAAGGTGGAACTTGTGAAATTGTGATAGGAAAGGATGCTTTTTATTCTTGTTTTAAAATTTTGCATTAGGTCAAATAGATTTTTTTTTTTATTAGTTCTGTGAGCTTTAACCCATGTACAGATTTGTATAATGATCACTACACACAAGATACAGGTAGTCTTATCACCCAGAAAACTCTTTCAAGCTGGCCCTTTTGTTCAAAATCCTCTCCCTTCACTAAACCCTGGCAACTTTTGATCTGTACTTTGTCATTTTAGTTTTGCCTATTTCAGAATGTCATAAAAATAAAACTTTTCACTGTGTACATTTCTGTGTATAACTTATCTCTCAGATGAATATTTTTGAGATTCGTCCAGGTTGTGTGTATAAGTGGTTCTTTTTTTTTTTTTACTGAATAGTATTCCATTGTATAATCACATAACCATTTATTTAGTCATTCACCTGTTAATGAACATTTGAGTTGTTTCCATGTTTTAGCTATTATGAATAAAGCTGTTTTAGCTATTATGAATAAAACCATATCAAAACTAAGGAATGGACATTGGTATAAAGTGAGTATGTAGTTGTTGGGCATTTTATTGCTATGTAGATGCAGGTAACTGAGATAATAATCTCACCACAAATATTTCTTTCCTATTCTATTATAGTGAGTCTCACTCTCCTCCTCCCTTCCCCTCTCCCTTTTTTCTTTCCTCACCCCACTCCATCATCCCTCACCCCTGCAATCACTAATGTATTCTCCATCTCTATAGTTTTATCATTTCAAGAATGTTATGTAAATAAAATCACATAGTATATAAACTTAAGATTAGCTTTCTTCATTCAGTATAATGCCCTTGAATACCATCTAAGTTGTGATATGTATCTATAGTTCATTCCTTTTTTAATTGCAGGTACAGTATTCTGTGGAATGGATGTACCAGAGTGTGTTTAACCATTCACTTATTTTAGGACATTTTAGTTGTTTCCGTTTGGGGCAATTGCAAATAAAGGCAATTATGGATATACTATTTTATTTTTTATTTTCTGTTTGCTTCTTCTGGTTTTCATTTCTCTTTTCTTTTTCCCGATGTGGGTTACTCGAATATCTTGCAGAATTTCATGCTGATTTACTGTAGTGTTTTTATTTTTATTTTTTTTTTAAAGTCTTTTATTTTTTATTTATTTTTTTTTTTGTTTGCTTTTTGGTATGTGGGTAGCTCCCTGACTGGGAATCGAACCCAGGCTGCAGCACTGACAGCACCAGCGCCGAAGCCTTAAGCCACTACACCATCAGGGAACTCCAACTGTAGTGTTTTTAAATGTATCTCTTTGTATGACTTGTTCATGTTGCTCTACATATTGCATTATAGATTCATAATATCACAGTCTCCTGTACTATAGTATTGCTGGCTCTTCTATATTTTACTACTTCAAGTAAAGTGCAGAAACTTTACCTCTCTTTATGTGTCATTATCCTCCCCCATTTATCTTAATATTTTTGTGTAGATGCGTGTTTATATGTATATATGAGGGCAGGCTGATAAATTTTGTCTCCACTGTAATATCTTTTTTTACATTAGACATATCTAGATATAATCAGTTCTGAATAGTCACATGGTATCTCCCCTCCATCATTTTTGATGTTGCACACACAGATGCTCACATTTTTTTCACCCAGCGCACACTGAAATGGAAGAGTGTTCAGATGTTCAGTTCAAACAGCATGGTATTACTGAATTCTTACTAGCAGAAAAAGTTCCTCCAGTTGAAATTCAAAGATGAATGCAAGCCATTTATGGTGATCAGTGTATTGATGTGAGTACAGTAAGATGCTAGGTAAGGCGGTTCATCTGTGGTGAAAAGGTGAAGTGTGCAGTGAGGAAATGGTTTCAAAAACAGAACCACCAATTTTTATAAAGAACAAATTTTATAAACTAGTGCAGCATTGGAGGAAGTGTATTGAAGTGTGTAGTGGTCTTTTTTTTTTGGCAGACGGTGTGAGGGGAGTTCCCTGGCTGGGAATCGAACCCAGGCCACCACGTTGAGAGCGCTAAAGGCTAGCCACTACACCACCAGGGAACCCCTGTGTGGTGATTTTGTGGAAAAATAATTATGCAGGTTTGAAAATAAATGACGTAGGTATATTTCATTTAAAAAATTTCATTAAAATATCTTTTCCCATTCATTTTCCATTAGAGGCAAAATTTATCAGCTTGAGTTTGTATAGCTCTGTAAACACAGAAAAAAAAATACTTTACCAATTTCAACATTCATTCTTAACAAAATCTTAAGAAAACTCAGAGTAGAAAAGAACTATCTTAATTTGACAAAGGGCATTTTGTAAAATACTGACATAATAATAAATTTTCTATTCAACATTACACTTGCACTCATAGTTAATGTAATGTTGCATGAAAAAGAAATGAACAACATAAAGATACAAAAGGAAGAAAAAATATCTTTACAGGAGACTTGATTGTATATATAGAAAATTCTCCTTTTAACATTGGTTTTTTTAAAAAATGTAAAAATAGCCTTTTATTCTTTCTTGATGTTCTGATAAAGATGTTTGCATTTATGTTTAATTAGAGACATTGTATATAGGTTTCTTATAATGCCTTTTTCTCGTTTTGGAAGCAGTCTCATGCTGGCCCTATAAAGTTAGTTGGGAAATATTCCCTCCTCTACTTTATAGAAAAATTTATGTAGGATTGGTATTCTGTTTTTAAATGTTGGATAGAATTCACCAGTGAAGCATTTGGGGACTCGAGTTTTCTTTGTAGGAACATATTTAATTGCAAATTCAATTTTTAAAATATACAGAGGGCTATTACATATTTAGGGTATTGGTTACTTCCTGAGTCAGTATTGGTAATCTGAGTCTTTAAAGAATTTGTTCATTTCATCTCTGTTGTCAAGTTTATTGGTATAAAATTATCCATAATAGTTTCTTGTACTTTTAATGCCTATAGAATCTTTATTAATGTTTTCCCTTTTATTCCTGATATTGATGATTTCTGTCTTTTCTTACTCATTTTAGATAGAGGTCTACCTGTGTTACTAATGTTTTTCTTTTTTGTTTTTGTTTTCAAAGAACTGTTACTGGTTTCATTGATACTTCCCCTGTTTTTTCATTGTCTATGTTATTGATTTCTATCCTTTGTTATTTTGTTACTATCTACTTACTTTGATTTGTTCCTTTGTTTTTTTTCATTTTTTTAGTTTCTTATGATAAACACTTAGATAATTGATTTTAGGCTTTTTTCCTGCATTATAAGCACAGAAAACTATACATGCCCTCAAAACACCCTTTTAATTGTATCTCACAAATTTTGATAGGTTGGGTTTTTGTTTTTATTCATTTCAAGATATTTTCTAATTTCGCTTGTGATTTCTTATTTGATCCTTGGGTTGTTTTAGAATTATTTTGTTCAATTGATAAATGTTTGGTAATTTTTTAGATATCTTCTTGTTATTGATTTCTAATTTAATTCCATTGTGATAGGGAATGTAATGTGTATAGTTTCAGTTCTTTTCTTATCAAAGGAGTAACCTGGCTCAGCAAATCGTCTGTCTTGGTAAATGTTTCATGCCCAGCATAAAAATTTCTGTTTTGTTGTTATGGTTGTATAAATATCAATTATTAGTGTTCTATAAATATCAATTCAGTTGACAGTACTATTAAAGTCTTTTTTTCTTTGCTTAACTTTCAGTGTACCGTTCTTTCAGTTACTGAGAAAGAAATGTTAACGTCTCCGATTGTATTTGTGTACTTGTTTGCTTCTTCCCTCAGTTCTGTCAGTTTTTGCTTCAGGTATTGTATAGTTCAGATTTATGTACATACATATTTAGAATTATTTTATCTTTAAATTAATTGAACCCTTGATCACTATGATCCTCATTATCTGATAATGCTTGTTTTGGTTTTGAGCTTGTCTAATAAAAATATAGCTATTCTTAAGATTTCAGTTTGCACAGGGTATATTCTATCCTTTTACTTTTAACCTCTTTATTTTAATGTGGGATTCTCGTAAACAGCATATATTTGGTCTTGCTTTTTTACCTGTTTTTTAGTTGGAGTATTTAGACAATTTACATTTAATGTATGTATTAACATGGTTGAGTTTAAATCTACCTTGTTATTTCATTTCTATTAATTCTTCCTTTGAATTAATTATGCTGTTAGATTCCACTTAATTTTCTTTGTTGACTTATTACCCTATTGACTTTTTCTTTGTTTATTTTTAGTGGTTACTCTAGGATTTATAATATGCTTCTTTTAACTTATTACATTCTACTATCAGATAATATACTTCTCATATGTAAGACCTTTACAACAGTATTATTTCATTTTCACAGTCATTTTTTTATCTCTGAACTTTATTTTGGATAGATTATATAGCTATGTCTTAAAGTTCATTAAACTTTTTTTACTGCAGTTCATAAAATACTGTTATCTCAACCTGGTAAAAATTTTCATTTCAAATATTATGTGCATATATATATATATATATGTATATAAACATACATATAAAATCTTTAGAAGTTCTGTTTGTATCTTTTTTTTTATTATTAGACTTATTGGGGTGACATTGGTTAGGAAGAGTTACATAGATTCCAGGTGTACAATTGTACAGTGTATTGTCTCTTTGTTGCATTATATGTTCATTACACAGTGTGAATTATCTTTCCATCATCATATATTTGGCTCCCCTCCCTCCTCTCTCACCCCCTACCTCTTCTCCCACCCCTTCCTACCTGCCCCTAGATAACCATTAAACCATTGATTGTGTCCATGAATTTGTTTGTTTTTTTCTTTGTTGCTTTTTGTTTTATATTCCATATGTGATTTTCTTCTATTTTACTTCATTTAGCATGATGATCTTGAGGTTCATCTATTTTGTCACAAATGGCAGTATTTCATCTTTTCTTACAGCTGAGTAATATTCCATTGTGTATATGTACCACAGCTTCTTTTTCCAGTCATCTGTCGCAGGGACCTTTGGTTGTTTCCATGGCTTGGCCGCTGTGAACAGCGCTGCGATGAACATTGGAGTACATAAGTCTTTGCGGACTAAGGTTTTCAAGTGTTATGGGTAGATCCCCAGAAGGGGGATTGCTGGGTCATATGGTAGCTCCATTCCCAATTTTGAGAAACCTCCACGTTGTCTTTCATGCCTGTTGTACCAGTTTGCACTCCTACCAGCAGTGTGTGAGGGTTCCTTTTTCCCCACAGCCTCTCCAGCTCTTGTAATTTCTTGTCTTGTTGATTATAGCCATTCGAACAGGCGTGAGGTGGTATCTCGTTTTGGTTTCGATTTGCATTTCCCTGAGAGCTAATGAGGTTGAGCATTTTTTCATATGTCTGTTGTCCATTTGTAGTTTTCATGGGAGAACTGTTTGTTCAGGTCCTCTGCTCACTTTTTAAATGGGTTGTTTGTTTTATTTTGTTGAGCCTTTTTAGTTCTTTATATATTTTGGATATTAGATCCTTATCAGATGTGTTGTTTGCAAATATTTTCTCCCATTTAGTTGACTTTCTTTTTGCCTTGTTGATGGTTTCTTTTGCTGTGCAGAAGCTTTTTAGTTTGATATAGTCCCATTCATTTGTTTTTGCTTTTACCTCCCTTGCCTTTGAGGACAGGTTCATGAATTCTTCCTTGAGCCCTAGGTCTGTAAGTTTAGTATCAATGTTTTCTTCTGTACAATTTGTTGTTTCAGGTCTTATATGGAGGTCTTTAAAGCATTTTGAATTAATTTTAGTATATGATAAGAGTTCACAGCTCAGATTCATTCTTTTGCATATGCCTTTCCAGTTTTCCCAGCACCATCTATTGAAGAGGCTGAAGAGGCTGTCTTTCCCCCACTGCATAGTTATTGCTCCTTTATCTAAAATATTTGTCCATATATTTGTGGATTTATTCCTTGGTTTTTCATTCTGTGTGTCTCTTTTTCTGCCATACTAAGCTGTTTTGATTGTTGATGCTTTGTAGTATAAATGGAAGTCCGGGAGTGTGATTTCACCAGCCTTATTCTTTTTATGTAGTACTGCTTTGGCAATTCAAGGTCTTTTGTGGTTGCATACAAATCTGTTAATTTTTTTTATCTACTTAGTGAAAGTGTAATTGTGGGATTTTGATGGGAATCACATTAAATCTGTATGTTGCTTTGGGTAATATGGCCATTTTAGCAATGTTAAGTCTTCCTAGCTATGAACAAGCAATATCTTTCCATTTCTTTGTGTCCTCTTCAATTTCTTTCAAAAGTATCTTATAGTTTTTTGTGTGTAACTCCATCACGTTCTTTGTTAATTTCCAGATATTTTATTCTTTTTGTTGCTTTAGAAAAAGTTATTGACTCTCTCATTTCTTTTTCTGAAGATTCATTGTACATAAGAATGTTGTTGATTATTGTACATTGATTTTGTACCCTGTGACTTTGCTGTATTTTTTTATTGTTTCTAATAAGTTTCCTGGTGGAGTCTTGAAATTTCCTATATAAAGGATCATGTCATCTGCAAATAGTGACAATTTGACCTCTTCTCTCCCAATTTGGATACCTTTTATTCCTTTCTCTTGCCTGATTGCTCTGGCTAGAACTTCCAGTACTATATTGAATAGCAGTGGTGACAGGGGACATCCCTATCTTGTTCCTGATTTTAGGGGAATGGGCTCCAGCTTTTCCCCATTCAGTATGGTATTAGCTGAGGGTTTGTCATATATGGCCTTCATTATGTTGAAATAGTTTCCTTCTATACCCACTTTATTCATTATTTTAATTATAAATGGATGTTGTATCTTACCACATCCTTTTTCTGCATCAATTGAAATGAGCATATGGTCTTTATCTTTGATTTTGTTTATGTGGTGTATCACATTGATTGATTTTTATATGTTGAACCATCCTTGTGCTCCTGGGATGAATCCCACTTGATTTTGATGTATGATATTTTTGATGCATTGTTGTAGTCTATTTGCTAATATTTTTTTTTTAGAATTTTTGCATCTGTGCTCTTCAGATATATTGATTTAAAGTTTTATTTTTTTTATGTTGTCTCTACCAGACTTTGGTATTAGGGCAATGTTGGCCTCATAGAATGAGTTAGGAAGTATTGCCTCATATTCAGTTTTTTGGAAGAGTTTGAGGAGGACAGACATTAATTTTTCTTTGAATACTTGGTAAAGTTCGTTG
>PVJL010007953.1:0-72008 GCA_004026885.1 Lyroderma lyra
GTGGTGGCCTCCCCCACAGCGTGGTGGTGGTGGTGGTGGTGGTGGTCAGGTGCCCTGTGCATAAGTACGTCATTGTCTTGGCTTGTCTTTCTCACTTACTGGCTTCTAAGTTTCTGCAAGGAAGCACTTGAGGGATCAACGATTACCGTTGTCAGAAGAGGTAAGGAATGGCTCTTACCCATTATCTCTTTGACAATGAACGGAACCAGCCCCCATGTGTCATATCAGATGTGCCCGTGGACATAACATTTACCTCACTGAATCCTAACCAAGATTTTATGTGATAGGTAACAGGCTGACCACACGTACCATTTGAAACAGGACAGAAAACAATGGTGCTGTCCCATGTCAAACGGTACGTGTGGTCAGCCCACTGACACCTTGAATTTAGCCCAGGGAGACTAGGCTGACCAGACGTACCGTTCGACATGGGACAGGGCCGTTGTTTTCTGTCCCGTTTAATATAGGACATCTGGGCAGCCTGAGTAGGTATTAGTAGGCCCCTTTTCCAACAGGACCAAGGGGCACACAGTTAAGGAATCTGGATCGCTCTCAGCAGCCCTCAGCACACACGTAGACTATGACCATTTATCTAAAGGCAAAATAAGTGAAGAATCGAGTTAGTTATCTGGATAATTAAAGCACAAAGCATCTTGCTATGAGGTTGAGGCTGAGAGTGGGCATAGGAATAGATTGTTCATTTCCCTTCTTGTCCTGGGTTATTTCCGGTGTCTACGCAGAGCGCTTAGTTAGATTCACCTGCACTGAAACCCCTTGAGAATTTTTATAGGTTGAACCAAAACACGTTATGAAATGAACCCTCCCAGGCAAAAAGGCAGAAGCAGATATAAAAGGTGATTTTTATGCGTTATTCGGCCTTTATAGAAAGAACCATGATGAGCTTCTAGAAAATGCCTTATTGAGGTAATGTAACAAGGTGAGCTTTCTTATGTCTTTCTTCTTTTCAAATAACGACTGACTTTGTATTAACCGTGGTGTGAAACATTGCCGCTAAAGGTTGTTTTCAGCACAAGTGAATTGTATTTGATTTCATACCCTGCCTTTTCCATCCATTTCAATAGCTCTCATGTTTTGTCAATGAGGCTTTATTTCACATAATTATTCGATTTCTAGCTCAACACAGATTCAATGGATTCAAGAGATTTTTCTTCCCAAATCACATCCTTTGTTTCCTATATTGAGTTTTCTTTGATTTTCATGGGATTCTTGGTCATTTCATGTTTATCTTCATATTTCATTTATTTCATTTATTTCATTTCCTTCTACAAAAAAAAATACTCTTTCTTGTATGACAGTTGAGAAAAAAAGATGTTTGTGAGTAATCAAATATTCTGTTTTTGAAAAGAGCAGCCTCTACTCAATGTTTCGAAAAATATTAAAATCCACAGCGTTCTTCTTTTATTATGCAAATCCCAAATGCATGCCAGTTTGCTGTTGGAGCACTAGGACAAACTCAAAATCCACTGAAAGGAACTTTATTTAGAATACCAATTTAGAGGGAAAAGGTTCGTTAGGGCTTGATATAAAATTTATAAATTCAAATTGCACAAATATTAATGTTCTTCCCCAGATACATTTGATCATAATGTGTGTGTTGTCCAGTTATCATTCAGTTGGCACCAACTTATAAGTACATACTGAGCCGATGTCCACTTCTTTTCCGCAATGGGGCGTACCTTGTGTGCCAGGCCCTGTGCTAGACACAGTCTCTGTTCTCTTTCACTTGTGGTGAAGGAGGAAGACAGATAACATCCCACTACTGAATGCATCGTTGCAAACCAAGATGAGCACCCTGAAGATGAGAAGCACGGTCACAGCAGTCCTCGGGGCTGGGACAGACAAATGCTACCTACCCCTTCCAAACCTTTGAACCGAGGTCTCAGGCAAGTCAGCGGTACTCCTGCCCCACCTGCCATCACACTGAAATGTTTTCCCTACTCAATGCTTAACCCCCACCGCCGGGCAGGTATGTGTCACCCCTTCGAGCATCGGCTGGGGGTGAGGCATACATTACTGAGCATCAGAGGTCATGAATAAAAATTTAATATTTTAAAATCAAAACTTCTAAGCACTGTGTGCCTTGGTGGTTTGAAAATGAGTAATACACCTCCACATCTTATTCTTGGAGCAATATTTTTAATAAAATGCAGCAATCGAATGAAGGGTGGTGTAGATGTTTCTAAAGGTCCCCGGCCAGCCCCACCACCAGGAGGGCCGGAGGAAGGGTGTTTGCTGGTCATCGCCCCTCTGCAAGGCCCAGCATCTGCCACGCTCCTCAGCTGATTAGATTTCCTCCTCCACCGCCCTCTGCCCGCCTCCCCCCGCCCCGTGCCCACACAAACTGAATCCGACTCAGTTTCTCATGCAGAACCACTCCGTCCCCTCCATATTCTGTCCCCTGCTTCCAAGCCCTGCGTCTGCCTGGGGGGTAGGAGCGGGAGCTGTGCCCTCCACAGCCACAGACCTGTTAATTCATTTGGTTAAGCGCACAGCCATGTGTCCCCCGAGAGCAATTATGCTCACAGTGGGCAGAGGCATGGATGCAGTGTGCGTTTTAAATAGAAATGTTTAAAGTCCTCACTTCCCTGGACTGTGGCTTCCCCGACGAGCCCTACTTAAATGTCACAGTCAGTATGGGAGCTTGGTCTGCCAAGTGTGCCCCCCACAAAAAATGCAGTGCTTTTGACTGCTTCAGAACGCTACTGTCATTGTGTTTTCCTGAGTAACTAGCCTGGGAGAGGACCATTGAGATGATGTAAAGAGGTCAGCCCACACCCTCTTTACCCAGCCCCGCCATCCCCGGGTTCTTGATTCTGCCCACCCCGACAGCTCTCTGCAGTCTCTTCTGATTGGGACCTCAGCCGCCCCCCCTCCCCCCGGGGGGCTCCCCTCTCCTCTGGTGCCAGGTCTCAGACCTGCTCTGAGTCTATCCTGTTTCTGGGAGGTCACCTCATGCATTGTCCTCATGCCATCTATCCTGTTTGGCTTCGTATGAGGATTCAGTGACCTCTGTCCCTCTATCATTTTTGCTAGCCCCACATTTCACAGGCAAGTGACAACCTTCAGGATCATCATTCCTGCATCATCATTTCTTCCTCTGTTAACCCAACTCCCACAAGGACAGGAAGGGTGACCAAAAGTACATATCCGGTTAACTGGGGTGCATTTCCCGAAAGTAAAATTCATTGGTTTCTGCTGAATGTAAACCTCAAGGCCTCAGATGCCGGACAGCCTGACACTCCAGGACTGACCTGGGAGGCCGGGTTCAGGCCCTGCAAAGCAGAGGCCCCAGCACCTGTTCAGCTGTTCATTCCACGAGCTCTCATTGTGTGCCGATCGCGTACCAAGCACTACGGTCACTGCTGTGACTGCCCGCACTCTCGGAGTTTACAGCTTAGAACAACGGTTCTCAAAGTGACTCGTACCCTGACATCACCAGGAGAGCTTTCAAAAATACCGATACCTGAGTCCCACCCCCAGAACTTGGGATTTTATCAGACTGGAGTGTGATCCGGAATCTGGAGTTGTAAAGTGTCCCCAGGTGATTCTACAGGTGCAGCCAAGGCTGAGCACTGCCGGTCTACGAGGAGAGAGAGGTCGGTGAGGGGGAAGGACGGGAGAGGGCTTCCGCACAGGATGCCGCGGGGCCATGAGGGGCCCTGCAGGCCCAGGCTGAGCAGGGGAGGCTTCCTGGAGGAGGCAGCTGAGCCCCATGTGAGCATGAGGACGGGCCAGGTGATGATGCAGGAAAAGGAGAAGAGGGTGCTCAGCAACAGGAACAGTGACTGTCCTAAGACAGTGCCCCAGAGCGCGCGCCTGGTTTACTGGCGAACAGAAAATGACCTTGGTGCAGAGGGACCCAGGACGTGGGGAGCGCTGAGCTTGACGCAAGCAACAGCCCACACACCGGCGGCGGCGGGGCTTTGAGATGTGGTTCTGAAGCCACGGGGAGCAGCAGGAGACAGAGAGTGTCGGCGGTGTCGGCGACAGCGCCCCTGGGGCCCTCGCCCCTCAGAGGGACCCCGGTGGCCACCCCTGCCAGTAGGACCAGCCTGGCAGCCGCGAGGTGACTCACCCCTTCTTTTGAAATCTCCTCTCTACCCGGTCCTGTGTTTGATGTATTTATAGGCTCCTGCTTCCCACCCCGGGAGATCCGACAGCTGTCGTCTCATTAACCTTCACCTGGCACCCTCGGAAGAGATGGCAAGCCACATGATATCACAGGGGGACAATTTTTAAGCACTTAAAGTTTGAAACACTTGCCAAAAACTTAGCACGATGCACTGAGAAGAAAAAAAACAAACCACAACCAAGTTCTGGGGCCACTTACTCCTCGGGTCCCCGGGATCTGGGTTATCTGTGAGACGACGGTGTCGGGAGGGACAGGTCGGCTGGGAGTGTTAGGGCAGAGCAGGGCCGCGCAGGGCTTTGGGCTGGCCGGCCTGGGCAGACACGCCAGAGGGGAGGGACATTGCCTTTGCTCAGGGACACCCTCCCGATTTCAGTTCCAGGGGAAACAGTGAGTTCAGGAACTGAGCTGGGGGACACAGCCGCGTGCGGGTTCCCGGAGGAAGAGGGGTCTGGCCCGCGCTCCCACTGCGCACAGAATGTTGGCCACGTCAGCTTGTCCTCGTGGAGGAGGCACCGGACATTGCTTGTCGAATGCTGAAACAGTCGGGCTTGACCTGGTAGGTTTTTGCTAACTCAGCCACCAAATGCTGAGGCTGGCCCACTTTTTCAGCTTTCGATCAGTCGACCGTGTTTCCCAACAAGACGTCAGTGCTGACAAGCCCGGATCTGACGTTCAGCTGCTCCTGTCCCGCTCGTCTGATCACCCCAGAAACGTCCGAGGTCACCGTCAGGGCCAGCGCGGAACCCAGCTCACCGCCGGAGCTCAGACCGAGAAGTCAGAGTAGGGCCGCGCCCCGCGCTTTTTGTGCTCTGATGCCCCTGTCCCCCAAATCATCTGCGAGCCTGTGCAAGGGGAGACCCCACCGCCTGCGCTCCTGCCCCGCTGCCACGTGCCGCTCGTGCTGCAGGTTCGCGACCCGCACTGTTGGGGAGCTCTGAGACCACCCCTCCCCGAACCGTGGCCCCCACCAGCCTGCTCCAGTCCTGGCCGCCTTTTGCCCTCCAGAGTGTCCTTTAAAAACCCTTTCCCGGGAGGATTAATATTTGATGCTCTTTCTGGGCTAACAGGATCAGGGACCAGGTTTCAAGTGGTTGAAATCCAAACCAACACGCAACGCGTCAGGACTGTGGCTACCAAGGAGGCAGCGGCAGCAGGGGACTACAGGTGACAGAATCTTCCCGCGTGAAAGGGACACTAGCAAACGGATGGAAGCGAAGCCACTGTTCTGCCCTTAGATGAGTCTCAGGGGACAAGATGCCACTTCTCATGCCGTAGAGGCTCACGGCCATGGAGCTGGATCCCCACGATACCTGGGGACCGGGAGGTGGCACACAGCAGGCACAGGTGGGCGTGTGCTTCCGGGCCTGTAGAGTGGACACGACAACACCGACCCCAGGCGCGAGTCATTGTGAGGGGCAAGTGGGACACTCCTTGGTAGCTGTTGCCAGGGCGAGCTTAATGGCCCCTGCAAACGTCAGACGGTAACCCGCAGAGCAGCCGGGTGGGCCGGCCGACTCGGACGTGAGGAGCTCAGTGAGCCCCAGTTTGGGGGTGCAGGGAATACGGTCTGTCCTCTCCCGTCTGGCGTTGCACCTCAGCTCCCCGCCTTGGATGGTGCCTTCCCCTCCTCCTCCCGCCCTGTCCGCCTGTCGGCTTTTCCCCTGGAGAAAGGTCAGTTCCCGAAGGAAAGGAGGCGGCCCCGCGTTGACCGGCGGGCCCTCTGGGGGCACTTAGCGGCCGGGAGGCCACACGGCACATCCGTTCCTTCGCTCGCTGCCCTCGGGCCAGCCCCGGCCTTACCCCCTCGGTGTCCCGCTCCGGGACGTGGCGGCGGCAGCACATCGCTCAGGGGTTGTGCCCGGACGCGGCCGGGGTGCTGCACGCGGCCCCTCCGTGACGTCTGCCTGGAAGCGCCCCGCCCGGGTCCCTTCACCCCATCGTTCCAAATAGACCAGTCCCCTGGGAGCACCCGGGCCAGGCGGAAGAGGGGCACTAGCTCGATTTCTTCATTTTGTTTTTTTTACCCCAAACTTGAAAAGTTCACGCCTGTCCTCTTCACCTTTGCCCAGGCTAATGTTCCCCCCCACCACCCCCCAAATTGTAGTAGCCCAAAGGTGGTTGGAAAAGCTGAAATGAATGTGACGATTTGGGGGCTATTTTCTAACAACACGTCTGAACGAGGCGAGTTCAAATTCCTAAGGAGTCAGCGCCTCAGCCGCTCGGCCGTAGGGTGGGCGCTGCTCCCGGGAAACGGCGGCGGCAGGGGCCCCGAGAGGCCTGGACAGGGGTCCGACCCCTCCCCGCGATCTCGGGGGTCCCGCCCCTCCCCGCGAGCTCGGGGGTCCCGCCCCTCCCCGCGACCTCGGGGGTCCCGTCCCTCCCCACGAGCTCAGGCGGCCCCCAGCCGACAATCAGAAGCCAGATTTCCAACACGAGCTTGTTTCCCAACAGATGACGTTCAGTTCGGGCCATGACGATTCCTCTAAAATCGCATTTAATGTCCATTTTGTTCTGTAGGGGCCGGCAAACGGGGGCTGGCGCTGCAGGGCAGAACGGCTCTATGGTCCATAGTAAGTCACGGGGCGGGAGTGACAGGCTCCATCTGTCTGCGTGGGGCTGGGAGCTGTAAAAAAATAAATAAAAAAGAAGGGGCAACGCCTAGATGTTTTGAAGGTGAAAAGCATTATCCTTTGGAAACCCGGATTCTTTCTGCATTGGAAACTAGGTGTGGCGGTGTCACGTGGAGAGAGCATCACCTCACCAGTTCTTTCGCCCTCCCTGGGCCTCCCGTCCTCAGCATGTTGGGGGGTCCAAGGCAGCAAAGAGGCTCTAACCCATGGTGGGGGCTGTGTGAACTCTAACCCATGGCGGGGGCTGCTCTGAGGTTGGGTCTAAGAAGTCTGAGGCTCTACCTGGGTTGATGTCACAGCAGATCATTATCTGTCACATGTCTAGGGTAGAGTCGGTGACACTTGTGCTGAACACTTGCAGTCCCTGTGAATGAGATGGTTCCTGAACTCCTTGGGGTCCTTGGTAGTGACGGAGTCCTGTTTACCCACCGCAGGGTGGAGGGCACAGGCAGGCAGATCAGACTGGGAGCTGACGGAGGGGAGTCCCCTAGAGGTCACCCAGCAGTGTGGCTTTGGCCCAGAGACATCTTGGAGTTGGACTCACACTGCCACTAGACACCACTCACGAACTCCAACCCAGGAAAATCTGTGACACAGAGACAAATAAATAAATGAATAAATAAATAACAACAAAGACGTAGGTCCTCATGGTTTCCTGACTCTCGGGGCACCCGAGAATGAATTGACTGGTGCCCCCCAAAACGTTTGTCCGTTTCCTAACACCCAGGACCTGTGACTGTTCCCTTATTTCAAAAAAGAAAGGGTCTTTGCAGAAATAATTACATGAACGATCCTGAGGTGGATCGCCCTGGCTTACGCAGGCGGGCCCTAAATCCAATGACGAACGTCCTTCTGAGAGGCAGGACGGACGACCGTGAAGAGGAGGAGGGCCTGTGAGGAGGGAGGCAGGGAGGGACTGAGGGGTCCCAGAACCCGGGAGCTCCGAGCGCCCACAGCTGGCGGAGGCGAGGGGTGGTTGTCCCCATGTCATCTGGGCGCCGAGAGCATCGGGTTCTGTGTCATGAGCGCCCAACATGCGGTCATTTTCGCTGCCGCCCCAGAACGCGGAGGCAGCAGCCTGCAGGAGTGATGGTGGCTGTGGGGTGGCTCAGCGGGCCAGAGAAAGATCCGGGGCGATGGCTCGGTGGTGGGGACACTGGCCCAGATCCTCACTGTCCCTACGGACTCCCCGTTTCACAGCCCCCAGTGGGGCGTCCCTGTCCCGCCTCTCGTGGACCCCACCACTCACCTGCACAGCCTTGGCCCTCAGACGGCCACACCCAGGCCACCCCGTGTGGCCACTCCGCAGGTCCAACTTGTCCCCTTGGCTCAAAAGAAAAGGAGCTCAAAACCGAGTGCGCTCCCTACAGCAGTGTCTGCTAAGGGAACTTCCCGATGGGCAAGAAATGATGGGCAAAGGGCTCACTTCCGGGACTTCACCTCTGCCCCCAGAATTTCAATCCACGGGAAGCGCACTCCGCAGTGAGGACACGTGGACCTGACCATGACTTTGTCCTGGTGCTCTGGCGCTGCCCTACCTTCTCCACAGTGAGGACACGTGGACCTGACCATGACTTTGTCCTGGTGCTCTGGCGCTGCCCTACCTTCTCCTGATGGCGTGTCTGGCACACACAGGGGAAATCTGATCTCCACCCAGCAGCCGTCCCGTGACCCTGACACCGGTGCACTCTCCATCCGCTTCTCATTTCATTCTGCAGCCACTTGTCTGCCCCGAGACCTCACTGGGAAAGACAGAACGAGTTGTCCTGTCCTCTCGGCCTGCACCCCCAGGCGCAGCTCGAGGCTGGGGACTGAGCTGGCTCAAATCTGTCCTTTTAGGAAGAGAGCTGTGATAAGGAAAACGTAGGCCCACGGGACTCTGCTTCCTGTGTATGACGATGTAGTACCATCGGTGGTCTGCTGTTTCCCGTCAGTGTGACGTGGAGCATCTCTGCAAAATCTGGGGGACACCATCTCTGGGAAGGGATGACACTGGCTTCCTTGCCTAGCTCGTGTAGGGCCCAGCAAATATTTGCAACTGTAATTGCCACTGCGATTGATTGTTGTGACCCCTGTCATCACTACCCTCCCCCCAGAGAAATGCAGGTCCCTCCCTCGCCCCCCGCTGTGCCGTCTCCACGTTTGCTCACAGAAGGACTGAGGGGGAGGGGAGGAGGAGGGGGAAAATGGGAGGAGAGCCTCGGTGCCTGCTGGATCAGAGGGGGCCGAGCGGGCAGGGACTGGGAGGTGTGCACGCATCTCAGCCTGCTCGCTTACCCTGTTTCGTATTCTCCCCACAGTGTCCTTGGGAGACACTTTTGCTTCAGAAATCACAGCAGCCTGACTAGCACGTGGTTTTGTCTCCAAAATCACGCACCTGCACATGAAATATGCATCACCCCCAAACCCATTGTGCCCTGTGAGAGAGGAGACACGTGACGGACGCAGACCGCCCACGCTGCCCGATCCCTCCCTTCACATGGGGGGGGGGCACTGCCCATATCCGTGGGCTTCGGGTTCTGCTCCCACCCCCCACCAGTTTGTCCACCGAGAGCCCAGCCGCGCCCGCCCCGGCACGCTGGTCTGCTTTCTCCGTGCCCGCCTCCCGCCTCGGCTCGGAGTACCCCCACCTGCCCGTTGAGCTGTGCTCTGCTGTACCTGTGCACACCTGGCTCCTGACAAACATGCAGGTGTTAATACTGCCTCTGACCTCCGTGGGCAAACTTCCACCTTCCTGATGTTCCGGCTCTGGTACAGGCGGGCGCCAGACCCTGGGGAATATGCCTGGGCACCTGGGCAACACTCCAGGTTCCCCTCAGCACCCCACTCAAAGGCCTCACTTTCCACCACAAGGTAAGTCCCTTAGGAGTGCACCTGGCGAACTAAGCATTCTGCCACATAAATGACAGACAACAGAGCAAAGGCTCTCCCTCTGGACTGGTAACCTAACAGTGGGGGGCATTCCCTCCCCCTAAGGGGCATTCTTCGGGGTTCTCTGTTGACCAAAATATTGGGAACCTTTGTACGCTCACCTTCACTGAGTTATGTCAACAAAGGTCAATCAGCGTATTAGTTTGTGAGGCTGCCATGACCAAGTATCACAAAGTGGGGGGCTCACACAAGAGAAATTAAGCGTCTCACCGTTCTGGACGCCAGAAGTCTGGAATCAAAGTGTCAGCAGGGTGGCTGCCCTCTGAGGGCTGGGAGGGACAATCTGCCGCAGGCCACTGTCCCGGCTTCCGGTGTGCTTAGCCATCCCTCGGCTTGTCGATGGCACTTCCTGTGTCTTCACGTCATCCTCCTGCACCAATGCCTGTCAGTGCTTCCAAATTTCCCCATTTCATAATGACACCAGTCCTATTAGGTTAGGGACTGCCCTAGTGACATCATCTTTTTTTTCTTAATATCTGCAAAGACCCTATTTCCAAACGAGGTCACATTCATAGGTCCTGGGGGCTGGGACTCCAACGCATTTGGGAAGGGGGCACAATTTCACCCCTAACATTTAGGTACAACATCTTATTTATTTCAAGGGTGCATTCCTGAAGACCTCATATAATTTAAAGTTTTGGGAATTAATTTTTCTAGAGGAAAAACAATAGTTGAGAACAGGTGGAGGGGCTCAAACATGTCACGTGTCTATCCTTTACTATAGCTTTTTTCTCAGTATTTTCTCTAAAACTTCCTTTTGGGGATTCACTGACTTTACTGCTCAGCCTACCTCGGTGCTTGTCTGGCTTGTGTAATGGCATTTTAGGCAACTTCCACGGCAAAAGAACTGACTTCCACACAAGCAGTATGACTTAGTGACATCCTGGATGATGTTGTGATGTGATACAAAAGAAATTCTCAATGTTGAAGTAGCAATAAATTTTAAAATGGCACGAAAGAGACCACACTCCCTTGCAGGACTCCTGGTGCATGTACACGTGAGCACGATCCACAGCCCACTGACAAAGGGAGCAGGGAATTTCCACGAAGCTGCTAAAGTGACACTGGCATCTGACGAAAGTGTGAACATGGTACACAAGCCACATGAACCCCCTGCTTTGAAATTGTGATTTTCTTTTTTTTTTTTTTAATTTGAGGGACTTAAGGTTTTTTCAAATTTGGATAATCAATTGAGACCTTGTTAATATTTTCAGGTCACACTATTTCAAATTCACATAGTTCAAATTTGTATTAAGTGCCACTGCACCGTGTAATGAGCACTTCTCCTTCATTGGGGAAAATCACAGAACAAATCTGCACAAAGGAAACAGGGCAGATGATAGCTACATGTCTGCCCATGCATACACTAGGAATGAATGGGTTTTATTTTTTTAGCATTTTTAAAGGTTTTTATTAAAAATATAGCTAACATACAATGTTATATTAATTTCAGGGGTATGCCATAGTTATTCAACATTTATATTCCTAAAGAAGTGATCACCATGATAAGTCCAGTAACAACCTGACACCATAAGGTGCTGTCACACACCTAGTTTGCGGGTGATTCCTTCTAGTGCATTCTTTATTTTAGTTATTATATTCTTCATTTCTGACTGGTTTTTTTTTTTTATGGTTTCTCTGTCCTTTTTAAT
Source organism: Lyroderma lyra (assembly GCA_004026885.1). Taxonomy (NCBI): domain Eukaryota; kingdom Metazoa; phylum Chordata; class Mammalia; order Chiroptera; family Megadermatidae; genus Lyroderma; species Lyroderma lyra. The sequence continues at coordinate 11,367 of PVJL010007953.1, forward strand.
GCTTGCTATCTCTATTGAAGTTCTCATTAAGTTCCTTGAACATCCTTATAACCATTGTTTTGAATTCTGTATCTGGTAGGTTGGTTGTCTCTATTGTGCTTTTCATTTTGGAGGTTTTTTTTTTCCTGTTTTTTTTCATTCAAGACGTATTTCTTTGTCTCCTGATTTTTGTCTGCCTATATTTTTGTTTTTGTTTTGTTTGTTTCTGTGTATTAGGTAGATGTGCTGTGTCTCCCAGTCTTAGCCAGGTGACCTTATGTAGTAGATGCCCTATGAGGTCCAGTGGCACAGTCTCCCTTGTTACTTGCTCTGGGTGCTCCAGGAGTGTCCCTTGTGTGGGTTGTGTGTTCCCTCCTGTTATAGTTGAGCCTTGATTGCCTTGGGCACATCAGTGGGTGGGATTGACCCTCAGGCTGATGCCTGTGGGGTTTGGCCACATCCAAAGTTTATGAGCTGCTGTGGGAGGTGGGGGTACCCCACTGAATGGGATTCACTCCAGGGGGCTATGGTGCCTGTCGAGACCGCCCTTTGAGTATGCCACTTGTGGAGCTAATTGAGTGGTGCTCTGCTGTGGTCTGAAGCTAACCTCCAAGTAGTTGGTTCTGGGGCCTCTTGGGAGGGGCTTTGGTGCAGGCCCAGGTCAGCCTCTGCCTATGACTGGCCAGGAACTACCTGGTAGAAGCTACAAAGTGATCTGTGGTTTTTCACTGCCTGAGCTATAGCTGGGGGTGCATGGGAGAGGCCATGCTAAGAACCTAGGACAGCTGCCACAAGCACTGGGCCTGGGGTAGCTCTGCAAAAAGCCGGGACACCCGAGGCCTGCTGCCACCTGCCAGCTCCCTAAGGTTCAACTACTGATAAAGCCTCATGTAGTATGAAAGTGGGGTGAGGCAGGGAATCAGGGAGCCATTAGAGTGGGAAGAGTGTGGTCACCAGGTTAATGTAGATTCTAGTTTGTTGCCAGAAGTCTCAGAGCACACTGAGACCAGTCGCCACTTGCTGGAGCCCATGGACTCTGATAGTTTCCTAGAAAGAGCGCAGTGCAGGCACGACTGGCTGCTCCAGACAAAATGCTGCAGAGCTGGGTGAGTTGGGTGGGGCCAGGTCCCAGCAGAGCTCACCAGACCAATCCGATTCAGATTTGACATGTGGGGGCGGGTTCAACACAGGAAAGATGGCGCCTGCCTGCCAGCTTCCTGGGAGGAGAACTCCACACAGGGAAAGTGGTGACGCTCGCCCCGAAGCCACACACCTCAGTCTGCCCCCTCCGTATGCCTTGGACACCCCCTGAGTCACCACCCCTCCACCGGAGCCTAGAATGAGGGCCTGCGGGTGAGTCTGCATGGGCACCTTAAGAGGCCGTCTGGGTTTCCTGCAGCCTCCATCCCACCTGGACGGTCGGAGTCCCCGCTGTTTTTCAGTCAGATGTTGTGGGGCCCCTCTTCTCAGCACCAGTCCTCAGGACTGGGGAGCATGGTGTGGGGCTGGGGTCCCTCGCTCCTCCTGGGGGTAACCTCCATGGCCGAGGTATCCCCTCTGATTCTCAGCCGCTGCCAGAGGTTCGGCTCCTTCCGCGTCTCCGCCCCTCCTACCAGTCTCGCCTGGCTTCTTATATTCTTAGCTATAAACTTCCGTTCAGCTGGACTTCAGGTGTTGTCCGGGTTGGTTCTTCTGTACATTAGTTGTAGCTGTAATGTGCTCAGGGGACGAAGCAGACTCAGTGTTTACCTACTCCGCCATCTTGGGTCTCGTTTTAGACGCGTTTCTGTTTCTCCGTCTTTAGATTATTTAGTCCTTGGTCCTCTCTGCCTAGCTCTGTAGAAGGATTACTTTTATTTTATGTTCCTTTGTCCTGTCCTGCCTCCAGCCACCAAAACAGACCTTGGTACAAATGCTAAGCACCTAAAGCAAGATGACCTTAAGGTGACATGAGGCAATAAGCACTGAGCAAACTCATGCTGTGGGTGGCCACATGCCAGGGTTCTTGGAACTTGGCTTTTTGTCTTGTCTCTGTGTAACCAACAAGTTATATTTTGTGGAACAATCTGTTTAATTTCTCTGGGCTTCCATTTCCCCATAGTAAATGGTTTTGTCCATTTTTATGAAAGCAATGGAATACCAAGGTCAGCACATGAGATGCATGACTGTCCTCTTATAGAGACAAGCATGGGTCATGTGAAGGGAATCTGAAAGCATGAGCTCTCCCCTTTCCCACTAAATCCACGGTTCTCCTGAGTCCCCAGGGGCTCCTGGGGTCTCACAGGCCATAGAGAGCCCTGCGGCTGCTCCTACCAATTCTGTCTCCTTAGGGATTTTGCCTCATCTATCACAGCCATCCCCAGCTAGAATCTGCACCTTCACCTTCAGCTAGCCCCAGTAGGGAAGCACAGGCTATCTTGGCAGTATTGCGCTGACATTGACCCCAATCCTGGACAGGCCCACTCTTGGGCTTCTAGATGGAAGGGACATAGGTAGACAATGCCCATAACCTCCTGAACGGAAACACAATGTTTGACAAGAAACTTGTGAATTTTCAGAGTAAAATAATCTGGAAAATACAGAAATCAAATCATATTTTGTTAAGCCTTTAATTAATTTCTTTAATCAAAAAGGATTAGATTCATCTACCTAAGGAAGTTCCAAACTGTTAATGAGGGGCAAGGATCCTTTCCACCCCAGCCACACCCCATTTCTTCTCCCCAAAATCCTTTTCTCTACATAAAGGAAGGAATTAATTTCCAGCCTCATGCCAAAATAAACAACAAAAAAAAAGAATGCATCTTTCCCCAGTCTTTAGGAATTTCAATGGAAAAGCACGTTCTATTTGTAAAGCAAGGATATGTTATTTTCACCCCATCTTAGGGCCTGGTGATTCTCAGAAGGCTTTGGAATTTCACATCTTGCTTTCAGGCTCCATGTCTGGATGAGTTTGTTTAGGTCTTACTGTTTCTGGTCGCATGAGGGTGGGGAATAAGGTGTTGGGACTCAACCTAGCGGCACCAGCAGCACCAGTGTCAGTGAGAGAACCACAGCGTGACATGAGCTGGGGTTCCACATCTAGGAACCAGCTCTTCTGCAGAGCTGATGTGGAAGCTGGGGACCAGAGGTCGAAGTTAGGAAGACAGCGCCCCGCCTTCACAAGGTGCAGCAGGGGCAGGTGAATTCTTGGGGAAATAAGAAGGCCTCACAGGCCTGAGTATCACTCTTCTCATTTTCTCCTAGAAACAGTGCTGAGAAGAGGGCTGGGGAAGGGGTCAGACTATAAGTTATTTTAGAGCCCTTTCGTAGTTTTTCTGTATGTAATGAAAGGTCATTAGAACTGCCAATGGCTAGCATTGCATGCCAACTTGTTTGCAGGGAAACCCAATGCTCACGAACAAAACCCTCTTGTCGCTGATGCGTTTACTGCCTGACAGCTTTCAGAAAAGAGAGACACAGATGTTCCTTAGTCCCTTGGGCAGCAGAGACCTGATCAAAGCCCAGGGGATGCCATCTAATCAGAGTGCTACCTCCCCATGGCCTCTGGTCCCCCAGCCTCTGGGTCCAGTCAGTGCTCAGAGGAACCAGGGCTCCTCCAAGTTGTTTTCACAGAGAAATGATTGTTTTGTGGTTTTGAGAATACTCAGTAGCTGCAGTGCTAACCCTGAAGGTGAACTTGGCCAACCAAAGAACAGCTGAGGAGTCTCCAAGAACTGAAGGTCCTCTGTGGGTTTCTTGATGATTTTTTTTTTTTAATCTTAAAAATGGAGTGTGTTTTAAAAGGACATCATTTAGGTATCATCTATCTTGTGTTTCCTAATCTGTGTAATTACGCTTCTCTGCAGTTTTTTAATACAATAGAAGCATTAGTGATCAATGGTTAACAGTGAGAAACTTTAAAGCTTCAGAATGTGTGGTCACTTAGGCAACAGAGCACAGCAGCTAGGGCCTGGACTCTGGAGCCAGTCCACGTTTGAACCCTGACAGTGTGACCTGGGACAAGTGACTTAACCTCTCTGAGTGTGTTTCCCCATCTATAAAAAGGGCATGGGAAAAGGACTTTTTTCTCATGCTTGTTGGGAGGAAGAGGAAGATGCCATGGAGGTGAGAGCTGACAGTATTTGTACTTTTTATGAAGCACAACTTTCAATCATGTGTGCTGTGAGGTTGACCTGTAATAACCTATCACCTGGCTCGGAAGAGGGCTATTGTAGATCAGGGAAGGAAGAATTAATAAATTAATAATGATGCCAGGACAGGCCCCCATGGGAAAAGAAATTTAAAAAATCCCTACCCCCCAAATTGATAGCCCAAATCAATGATGCACAGACATATGTTAAGGATTTAGATATAACAGCCCAAACTTTAAGTTAAAAAACCCATAAGAAATACCATTATGGACACAGAGTAGGAAGAATTTTTTTTAAAGATAATAATGGGTCAAACTATTTTTAAAAACTATTTATAAATTCAACTACATTAAAACTAAACTCTTGCTCATCAAGACACCAAAAAATATTGAAAGTATAGGCACAGCCTGGGAAAAGGTATTTATAACACATTTAACTGACAAAAGATTAATATCTAGAATAAAAGAATGCCTATCAATAACTAAGGAAAAGGCAAACAACCTCATAAAAAAATGACTCAAAGACCTGAACATGTATTTCACAGAAGAGACCACAAGAAAGGCCAGTGAACTGATGAAAATATGCCGATGTCATTAGGGGACAAGACAACACGAGTTGAAATCACCCTGAGGTACCATTTCACACCCACCAAAGTGATGAAATACCAAGTAGGCTGGACGGCAATGGCCAGGGCCTGCTAGTGGGAGGCACGCAGGTACAGTGCTTTGTAGCACAACTGGGTATTTCCATGTGGAGTGGAAAACGCACAGCCTACAGCCCCAGAAGTTCACTCCTAAGGGTGGACCTTAAACTTGGCTGCATGTCGCAATCTCCTGGCATGCTTTGATGAATCCAGATGGCCAGTCTGCACCCAGATTAATTAAATAAGACTCTCCCGGGGTGAGACCAGGGCATCAGTACTTTTTTAAAACATCCAGATGATTTCCATGTGCAGCCAAGCTCCCTGGCCAGTGGTCCCCCTGCCCGTGGCCTTTGGCTGATCCTCAGAGGATGCTGACGTGGAGGAGGCCCAGACTTGATGAGACACGTGGCAGGCGAGAACATGTGGACCGACAGCTTACACACGTCTCCCTTCCCCGGGCACTGGGTGCAGGAGAGGGATCCTCTCCACTCTGCGTGCCCCATCCTTCAGCAGCCCCACTAGGCACAGACAGGACCTCCTCCCCTCACACCCGTTGGGTACAGCTCAGAGGGTACAAGCTGAGGCGAGGGTGGGGTTGAGGGCCAGGGAGGTGCGGTGGGACCCTGGGAGGTGCCATTTTAGTGAGAGGTCTCTAAATGGGGTGCTCCAGCAGTCTGGAGGTCTTCCCTTCGTTGACATCCAATAGCTGCAGGATGACAGCTCTCAACCTGCCCGCCTCCTCGGCAAGGGCTTCCTTGTTACCTCACCGTCGTTCAGATAAAACTTTGTGATTGCCTTGAACATCCAGTTGCGTCATCCTTGGGTTTTCAAACTAACGTTCGTCAGTGAACGGAGAGGGAGAGTTGTTCGGTCCTTTCAGTGCCATTTTCGAATGATTCCATGGTTATGACGTTTTTATTCCCAGCTTTGAGAGTAATGCTTTGAGTTAGTGGTGACCATCAAGAATTTAGAGAGATCGTCATTTAAAATCTTGACCAGAAATTGCAGTTGTCACCATTTCGTGCACAAGACCTGATTTTTTCAGAAAAGCATGTTGAAAAAGGAAATCTCAAATTTCTCTTCTTAAAAAATGTGAAAGATTTTATGTGGAAGTTTTATACAAATGCATTCTCTTAACGTGATTATGGAGTATAAAAAATCCTTTTTTTCACCCATATCCATGGAGATGCCTCCCAGTCCCCTCCAGCTGACCCCCGTGTGCCGAATCTCCAGCTCACCCCCATGTGCCGAACCCCACCCCCCACCCATGTTGTATGTGTGCCGTGATGGGTAGGGAAGCGCGGCTTCAGAAGAGACCGTTGAATGAAACATAGGCGAGGCTGGGTAAGGCAGCTCTCGCCATAAAGTAAAGGAAACAGAAAACCCTCACCAGCCTGTGGACGACAGAATGGGTGGGTGGAGTGGGCAGTCAGTGGCCTGGGGACAAACCCATGAGCCACAGCAGCGCGGCAGCAGGAGTGAATGGCAAAGGTATCAGGTCACGCAAGGCGGGGATAAAGCGAGGCACAGAAGAATGCACACGAAGTTCAAACTGGCCCAAACCAAACAGTGCATTTGAAGAAAGGGGATTAGTGAGATTTTTCAGGGAAAACAGAACCATCCACCCATTCATTCATTCATTCATTCATTCAAGTTTGCTCAGACCTCAGGGATTTGACACTTGCAGTTCTTTCTGCCTGAAGTACTTGCCCCAGAGAACATCTTCTTCACAGGTCTTTGTTCAGGTACCACCTTATCTGTGAGGCCTTCCCAGACCATCTGACAGCGTACGTGCATGCACACACACGTGCGCACACATCCAAAAACATACCCGTGCACAAACACACACTGATGCGTGTCATGTGTACATCTGACTTTTCTTCATAGAATTCAACACCTGATTACAGTAGACTTTCAGTTAACTGGTACCCATGCCGGATAAAAGGGCTGTTATTCAGTTTATGCTTGAGTTCTGGTTAATGGAAAGTCTGCTGTAGGGGTGGGCAACCTTCTGGCTTCCCTGGGCCACACTGGAAGAAGAAGAATTGTCTTGGGCCGCACGTAAAATACACTCATACTAACAATAGCTGAGTTGAAAAAAAAATAGGTCACAGAAAAGTCTTATAATGTTTTAAGAAATCTTATGAATTTGCATTGGGCCACATTCTAAGCCATCCTGGGCCACATGTGGCCTTCGGGGCCTCGGGTTGGACAAGCTTGGTTTGCTGCATGCAGATTTGTTTGTTTCCTGCCTGTCCCTCCCACCTAGGAGGGCAGGAGCTTATTTTGGTCCCTGCTGCCTCTCCAGCACCTAAACACATACTAGGATTTCAGTATAAACCACTGGATCCAAATGGACATTTATTTAGCATTTACTTTATTCCAGTCTACCACATGTTAGTGCACGTACAAAATGTAGAGTTACCAACTTGAGCATATACAAATGAAACTTTGTATTGCTGGAATTGCATTTTATGTTGTTCTCAAATCCCAATTTTTACTGGCTGAGAAAATCTAAAATTTTCTATTTCAAGGTAAACCTTTCCCTTCTGGATTTTTCTCAGCCTCTCCATTAGGTCAGTCGTCAATATACTGTTTTACCCCACTCACTACCTGGCTCGCATTTCTGCCTGTCTCCTTGGGAGCTTAGTTCCTGGGACACGGGGCCTGGCAGAGCAGTGTGAGGGAGCCCGGTGACGTGCTGACATCTATGACAGTGCCACTTGTCCTGTCTGATCTTGGTTCACAGCCACCTGTCCCCACTGCAGCCACAGCTCCAGTATTTGAATTCCCCCTCCATGCTCTGCTGTCTGGAGCCACCCATATCACAGGTTGTTTGTGTACTCTCTGCAAGGCTGGCCCACCGCCTGGGAGGCCCTCTCGGGGACCTGAGAAACCTCCACAGAACATTCTGTGCTCCTCCCCACTTCCAGCCCCCAAACTGCGAGAGACCCAGGAGAGAGGATGTGAGGGTTTCCTCTGGACACAGTGCCCCCACCTGGTTCATGTCTACCACCCCCACCCCCACACTAGGATCTGAACCTGCTGCCTCCGCAGGCCACACGCAGAGGAAGGTGCCTCGTGGCGCCCCAGGCTCAGCTGGGGTCTCCCTCCCAATCGCCTTGGGCCTCCTCCTCTACCAGCAAATCAGACTTGACCACATATTCCCCAAACCTCAAAATGAGCTCTTCTGCTGCCCTGAATCCTTCGCTGGCCCCTAAAAGCTCAGAGAACGTTTTCTCTCTCACAGATTGTGGCTCCAGACCTATTCCTGGAGGATTATACAGTGGTTGACTCTAGTCACAAAGCCCACTGACTCTGAACCCCCGCTCTCCCTGTGACTCAGTGGGTGGAGAGCTCCAAGAGGAACATCTGGGGTTTTGTGGAATGTTATCTCACCACAGCAGGGCCCATGGCACCGCCAGAGCTTGGGAAACGGCTTCACACATTGAGATAATGCTTTATTTACCTAGCCCTTCGGGAAGTCTGCAGAAATATTTTTTTTCTCTGTGACAGATGTTCACAGCCCGCAACCCCCACTTTTTGTTTTTAACAATTCTTGATGGAAATATTTTTTACCACCTATTTCACACCTTCCACGTTTATGCACTGTATAATCCAGAAGCTAATGACCTGATTTTCAGAAGGCGCTCTTATCAGAGATATCTATTATCATGCCCTGCTGTTCAGTAAGAGCCCTGGGCCCTGTACCCCGTGAAGGCAGAGGGCAGGAGAGCATGAACTTGACTGCATCCCAGCTTATCCGTCCTTCTCTCTCGCACCTCCTACCTTAGGTCGGCTCCTCGGCAGGCAGCTCCCCGCCGATCGGGAGGAGTGCCCGGTGCCCTGACTGTCTGTCCCAGATTGTGCAGCCCTTGGGACAGCAGCATCAGCTCTGAGAAATGGAGACTCGTGAACTCCTCCCCAGGCCAACTGAGTCAGAGCCGTGTGTCCCCGGGACCCCAGGGTGATCCGTGGGCATGTTAGAGCTCACACTGAGTGCTTGCTTGGCTGACATTCTCCCCCCACCCCATGTAGCTGTGACTTAGATGACCGGTGGGCCAGTGTTGAGGTGACATTCCTGGGTAGAGAATAATCCCCTGTATAAGTTGGGCTGGGACAGTTGTCCCTCACCTGGAGTCTGGACTGATGCTGGTGCAGTGACTCAGGGAGGCAGCAAATAGGAAAAAGACGTGCAAAAAGCAGTCTGAGACACTTTTATGTACATGAACCCCATCGGCAAGATTGTCATGGTATACGATTGCAGTTGTGGTTACGCACACACCCCCATCCAGCGCATGCCCAGAATGCAGCCTATGATATTATGTATGTAATATGTCACACACATTACGTGCATATGCATGTGTTGTGTATTACATATGCATTACACATGTAATGTATCACATGTATAATCTATATACACATGTTACATAAGTATTACCTACATGAGGGCTGTCTGGAAAGTATCCGGCCATGTAATATGAAAAATGCAGGCATTTACGGCTGGAAATTTTTCCGAACAGCCCTCATATTATATATATATATATATATATATATATATATATATATATATATCACATATAACACACACACACACACACGTTTTATACACACAGTGCCAATTTAAATCAATATATGTAAAGTATCTACTTCAAACTCATAATTCACTTCCCTGGGCCAAGGTAAAGGCCGGCGTTCTAGGATGGTCAGATGAACAGACGTGACGGTTGTCTCATTAGCTCTCTTCCACACTGGCTCCTACAGGACTTAGACCTGCTGCTGAGCTCCCCAGGGATCTGCTTGTTTTAGGGAACTCTTGGAATGTCACTGTCATTAAGGCCATGTTGGATACTAGCACATGGTATGGGCCTTCTCTTCATCTGCCTTCTGGGCAACTTGGATAAGGCTTGTTAATGCCACCTTTGCTGTCACTAGTATGACAGCACCGTATTTCCCCCAAGTCACCAAAACCATCTTATGGCCCAAGTGTAAAGTGAAGTAATGCCTGTTGCCTTCTGTTTTTACCTCAGGACCCTGAACCCCAACACAATTTTAGATTGCCTCGATTCCCCAGACTTGAGCACAACCTCCTCTCTTGGTTTTGTGTAGACTCCCAATTGCTAGGCCATGGACCCGAGGTCTGCTTTTAACCTTGAAGCCTTTAAGGACTTTGTTGTTCCCTATAGATTTCTTAAGGTCATAACCCACCTTGTACGTTTATAGTTCTTTTCCAAACAAACAGTGCCTCTTGAACGTCATCTTATAAATCTTTGTCACCAACCTAAGTGATAAGCAAGATTGATGTGACGAACGGCCCCAGTGGTAGATGAGGACACATGGATGGGCATCAGGCAAGTACAGGAAATACCTACAATCCCTAAAGGAAGGCCCGCGTCTGGCCTTGTGTAGCACAGATGGTTGAAAACTCAATCATGGTTTTCAACCTCAATTACACGAAAGTCTCTCATCCAGTAACTCTGATGGGCATCAGATGTTTCTTCCCTGTTACTAATAAAATATGTGGAAACAAACAAACAAATGAAAAACATGAGGTGATTCATGAAATATCCTGAAGCCTATGAAAAAGGCAACATTTCCTGAACCTTAGAAGAGAATGTATCTAAAAATGGCTTTCAACAAGGAAAGAGAAGGCCGTGAGGAAGACGGGGAAGGAGAGGGGGACATTTTATAGGACACTCGTTTGGTGTCCTCAAAAACTCATGGCGGCCTGACCTCCAGGAAGCAGACTCAGGGAGCCACAAGAACAGAAGACATCGAGATAAAGGCGGAGGTTAGGAACTTGTGGAACCAGAAACACACACTCGCACATGTACACACACACACACACGTGCATGCACACACGCACGCACACGCAAGGAATTACACACATGCACGCACACGCAAGGAATTACAAATGCAAAGCCAAGCTGAATTAGGGCCACCAAAAGCAGTTTCTTACAGTGGAGCCAAATGCCCCACCGGGCACATTGGGTCCTGGCTCCGTCTTCCTGCCCAGTCTGTGCTGCCGTGGTCCCCACATATCTTGTCTCAGCCCTCTCTTGTGTTGACTATGCTCTGGAAAGATCTCAGCTGAGGTAGAGGGTAACAGGAGGGCACATCATGAACAGTCCAAACCAGAACCACCCAGCTCAGCCGTTGGGATTCCGGTCTGCAACAACTGTGTGAGACAGTAAGTGTTTAGCGTTTTAAGCCCCTGTGTTTGGGGCTATGTGTTACGTATCAATAGAGGATGCCGCCAAGATCACCATACACAGAGTCAGGCTAGGCAGAGTATGACCTCATCTCCAAGTGGGACTTGGGGTCCAGAGTCAATGTGGAATCCACATTGGAGGCTCAGCGATGCTCTTGCTTAAACTTGGCGGCTATGAGGCTGCCTCGGCCTTCCCTTTAGGCCCAGACTCGTATTCTAACCCTCCAGTTATCGGAGACCACATGAGCGGGTAAGGCCGTGCCAAGGCAAAACGTGCCGAGGAAAAGCAAAGGAGAGGGCTCCTGGAGGTAGGAGGAGGGGGAGAGAAAACAGCTTTACAGGAGAAGGCAGCCCTTCCCTTCTTTGAAAGGAGTAGTCCTGCACGTGAAACTAATAAAATAAAATAAAGCAGTAGTCCTGGGGGAGAGGAGAGGAACTGTGCAGGGAGGAAGACGACGAACAGAACCCTTTCCATTCTGACCGGGAATCCAAACCTCTTTCTTCCCTCGTTTCTCAAAAGTCTCGGCCTCCAAGTGCTCAGAGCCATTCCCAGTGGAATTCATCTGACCTGGGGTGGGCGGTGGGGGGCCAGTGGATTCTGGGGGACCTCATGCTTTCCCTGGAGGCCACGTGGTGGTATTTCCTGGCCTTCCACGGCTATCCTCTGCTTTCTGACAGTAAAGGTTTGAATCTGACTTCATTCTATGACAGAATAACAATTTCTAACCTTAACCTAGCTTCTCAAGTTCCTTCTCACTTAATAGCACCATCTTGTAGTACAGAACACTACTTGAACGAATAATCCACCAAGTGTTTCCAAATTGAGACCCTGCTGGACTGGCTTTAATGGACACAGTATTTAGGACATTAATTGTTTACATACAGCAATAAACATAGATTGCCTGAGCTCATTAATGTTTAAAGCTCTTAATTCATGGGGAGGTGTGTGTGTGTGTGTGTGTGTGTACGCGCGCGCACACGCGCACACACACACACACATATACACATACTGTCCCCTTTTATTGAACTCTCACTAATTATTTCCATCTTGACAGATAGCTCATACGATGCTTGGATGAATTATCAACAGGTTCTGAATTTATGTAGCTCAGATGAAAAATAAATGTTTCACCAGCAATAGCTCTTTGGCTGTGACCCAGCAGTCAGTTTCATTCTTTGTTTAAAAGATGAAGTTGCACTGTAGGTGCTTCCCTACGTGGATGGAGGATGGATGGATAGGTGACAGGTAGATGGAAACAGAGAGGACAAAAAGGAGGGAGGGGGAGAGAGCGAGACGAGGGAGGGAGGGGCTGGGTGTGCAGAGTCGGGAGGCCAGGCGGAAGCACATGGCAGACGAGAGGTCACCCCTGTCGGGATGAAAGCTCCACGCATGGGGATCGGGGCCCGGTTCAACACCCTGCTCTGGCACTTAGGTTGTTCTTGCCCGCAAGTAGCTGGAACCTTCCTCAGGTCCGTTTCCTTATCTGTGGTGGGTACCCCCACTGCCCAGTGTCCTGCCTGTGATGTTGAAACACTTGAGTGTAGGTGACAGTGCTCTCAACAATCGAGCATGTAAGAGGTCAGGCAGGTGGCTGCCACCTCCAATTCCCTCCATTTCCCAAAGAACTTGCCCGGTGCTGATGGGAGTAGAGGCAGCTACTGATCAGGATTCCAGTGTGTGTGGTCCCTCTGAAGTCCCTCCCCGCACCCACCACCACTGGGGACTGTGGCCAAGTACCTAGAGGATGAGAACAGTTTTATATCAGACTGTAAACATCTTGTTCTTCCCACCCCCAAACCTTTGCTTCTAGGACGGACCCGAGCTCCTGCTAAAATAAAAATGAACATAACAGTGACTTTAATTTCTGAGCACATGACACCCAGGACCCCAGCAGTGCTTAGGTACCCTCCTATGTCTGTCCCTACGTGAAAATCCCCAGAAGAAAAACATTGTTCTCTCTCCTCCTCCTCACTTCTTGGGTGTTGCAATGACCTTTGATGACCTTTGCCCTCCCTCTAGGACTGAGATTTTAGTCATGGTGCCCCAAGGCCTTACCCAAGGCCATCGAATTATCCTCATTGTACAAAGCTCACCTGAGCTGCTGTGACCACTACACGGTTATGCTCCCCCTAGGATGCCCCCGCTCCCACCGCCCCACGGGTCTCGGCCAAAGATCGCGTCCCCTGCCCCCATCATCCCATCCTGCTAACCTGTGACACGGCATTTCCGTCCAAGCGTCACTGAATGACTCACAAAGGGTGAGCCAGCGTTTCCGCTTCACAAATAGTTTCCAGCGGGGGTGGCTCCTTACCTTAGCGGATTTGTCAACTGCTCTTGCAGGCTCGGGAATCATGGCAACCTCTGCAACATAGCACGGAGCTCAAGAAAAATTAGCCAGGAAGCCATCGGAGTGATCTAAAACTGCAAATGAGCCCTGAGCACACGAGGGATGCTAATGAGATGATTCACAGGCACTTCTGGGTCCTCTAAGGACACTGGGACCCAGAAATACTTGTATGGTCATTGCAACTGTTTATAGCGACAAAGTAAAATTTTCATTGGCAAAAAAAAAAAGACTGCTCGGAAGTGATCTCCAACTTCTGTTAAATTGGTCTGAATCTTGGAGGAGCTGGGGCAGAATTCCAGGGAAATGTGGGGTTTTATTGCCTCTAAGCAACGGAGTGAGCACACTAGTCACTTGAAGGGCCTTCTCCATGGCCCCCGGGGTGCCATCCTCACTGGCTTGGTGTCTTCAGGGCCACCAGGAACAGAAGCACCGGGCTGGTGGCCCACGTCTGTGCCTCCCTCAGTGGCAGCTACAGATAGGGTTTTGGGGAGCCACCTCTAACCTGGGCAGCTCATGATGGATTCAGAGAGCCTGACTCAGCTCCCCACTGGTGCCCTGACTTTCGTGACCTCTTGCTGCCGATGTCATCCTTTCTTGGCTTCCCCCATCTCTGTGGTACGTGACTCCCTCCCCCTGCTTTCTGGAGTCACCTCCCGAGAAGCTACCAGCACCTGCATTCTTGCCTTGGGGTCTGCACCTGGCTGATCTGGAAAACAGGGGGATGTCCTCTTCCTCTTTCTCTATCTAAACTGCTGGACACTCCCTTTCCCGAGGCCCCAGTCGAGGGGGCACCCCCTGGCATTGGGCCACAAGTCGTGGCGAAGGTGCCAGGAGGACCCCAGTGTAAGGACACTGAGGACTCGAGATCAGCCTGGCTAACGTCGTGGTATTTTATGATGACATTTATCCAGAGAAGGCAGACTTCAGTGTTACCCTGGCTCCGTTTTCCTGGATGGGAACTGCCCAGCTCCATTGGCTGTCCCGTACCGAGCCCTCAGCCTGTGCCTGGTATAGAGAGGAACACTGGGCGGGATCTCACTCACCCTTCAAGGTCAAGGAAACCATCCCCGTTTGCACAGATTTGGAAACTGATGCTCAGAATGGGGTGTACTTTCCATGGTCTCATCACTGGTCAGCTAAGAGCCAGTATCCAAGGCCAGACTCAATCACCCCCAAACTCCAAATTCCTAACCAGGAGGTGAGGTCCTTGACTTGTACCTGTGTCCAGCCAAACAAAGTCTGAGCAACTCGGTGTCTATTATGTGAAGAGGAGAAATGACACGGCCTTTGTGGGCTGCAGGGACAGGGGTAAGGGCAGGTAGGAAAGGGTCTCGCAGGGTCCCAAAAGCTCTGACAGCCAAAATACTGAGGAGGTTAGAGAATGAAAAGGGGTGCAATAACCACGGCACCTCCCAGGTCAGCAGGCAACTCCTGTCTCAGCAGGCTAAACGTGAGCTATCCTCAGGAGGGTCTCTGGTTTCAGTACTGTACCCCCAGATGTCACCTTTCAACCACTGTTTATTCAGGACCATTGAGCTGGACACAGGGAAGTAAACAGAAAAGGCAAGTGCCCGGCCCGCGGAGTGCATCTACCTGTCAGGGGAAACCAACCATAAACAAATGGATCGCTATGTCACAGCCCTAGTCTGAGGGTAATAAGAGCTATGCAAAATTAAAATGGGGTGCATTAATAGTTGGCGGTGGCAGGTGCAATCTTAGAGTAGGCTTCTCTGGGAAGGTCACGTTCAAGGAGAAAGGCTCACGAGAGGCAAAGCATCTTAGGGCAGGTGCAAAGGCCCTGTGCAATGCTCGGGAGCAGTCAGCAGGCCAGCACCGCCGTGGCATGTAAGCAAGGGAGAGCACTGTAGGAGATGAGGTCAGATCCTGCCCCCTCAGTGAAGACATTTTCCTGAGACCGATAGCATCCAAGCCTGGGAGAGTCTGAAGCTCTCCCCAGATTTTGCAAATTCTTATGGACCTAAACATTCCCACATCCTGCTGCTCCAGCCCCTTCATCCCGCTTTGCTGTGTTGGTTTCACCCGGTGACAACAAAGAATTAACCTGTCCCAGTTATCGACAAGAGACTAACCATGACCAGCCGCTTCCTGGTTAGTATGTGGGTTACAAGGGGGAGGTGTGTGAGGGAAGGGTCACGTGATCCAGCCCACACCATACTGTCCTCTCCCCGCCCCCTTCCCTTTATCTTCTTCTCCCCACTGCACCCCGTTTCCACCAAGACAGTCCTCGCATTCATGTCCAGCCTTCCCCCAACCCTGCACTCTGTCTTCCCCGCGTGGAAACCTTAAGAGCACTTCACAAAGGTGGACCATTGACCTCAGGCGAATTCTAGAGCCAATGCTAGGAGACTAAAACGTTCTCTCTCTTGTTATTCCCTTCTGGGCAGGTGTGTGGTGACAGAACTGGGACCTGGCCTTGGGGACAGGAAGAACATCAGTGTGCCACCACCAGGGTCAGCTTGCACATGGAGCTTCATGGTGAGTGCATCTTCCCTCTGAAGGAGAATGCAGGTCAGCTGTCCATGGCGAGGCCTCACGGGCCCGCAGCCCTCTACTGGGCTTCTCAGGGACCATCTGTGTCACCCAGGTGCGGAGGGGTCCTTGGAGCACAGGACTCCAGATGGGCGTTTAGCAGAGGGCTCTGCTTTCTTTCCAATAAATACAGTGCTTTAATGTGGAGTCAGGGGAGGTGTGTGTTTAGTGGGGGTGTTTTCTTTAGTAACCTAGATTAGGTTCTAAGACAGAGGATGGTTTTCAAAACATAGATCATAGACAGGCCCCAGCCGACGGGAGCTTTGCGGCAGAATTCTTGCTTCCCTCTGCTAGTCCCCCATTTCTGCCTCAGGAGTGCAGCTGTAATTATAATAGCTTCCATTTCTCGTGCCCCTGGCAGATGCCAAGACATGTCCAATCCTTGTAAGACAGGAGAGTTCCTCCTATTTCCATGTCACAGATGAGGAATGGAGACTCAGGAAGGTTGCTCTGGGCCATGTAACTGAAACGTGGAAGGGGCTGAGTCCTTCTGAACTGATTCCCACCTGAGAAGTGCCCAGAGAGAGCACAGGGTGTGGGGCAAATGGGAGGACGGGGAGTCAAGACACAAGAGGTCGGTGCCACCGTCCTGTAAACGTGTCCTGCACGGTGTCCCTCCTCACACACTCCCCACCCCGTCCCCTTCAGATCCTGCTGTGCCGGTGTTCTGCAGGACAAGGCTCTCGAGTCTGGGCGTTCCTTACAAAGCGCTGGTCTTGTAGCACAGTGTCTTGTGGCACGCACGGCTGCAGTGGGAGGCTCTGGCCCTGACCCACAGCCGGCTCAGTCTAGCCAACTGCACAGAAGACATCAACATGTACTTCACGGACTAGTGTGCATGAGCAAAGGCTAAGCCTTCCTGCCCATGGACGGGCTTTGGATGGGGATCCCCCATCTCCTTTACTTGTTACAAGTAAATAAAACTACTGAATGACAACCATGTCTCCTTCATGAGCGAGGCACCCCAAGCGGTGAACCCCTTGAATTCACTAATACTGGGGCACATAGTGTAATTTCAGTGCTTCTCAAATGACATCTCCGGTTTAGAAGCCTCTCAGACACCTTTAAAGAATCTCACCAAAACTGGTAGAGTCAAGTGACAATGACCGTCAGGGTCCTGGAGCCCAAGCTTTAGGTAAGCACCCACCCTTAGGTAAGCACCCACCCTTAGGTAAGCACGCACCCTTAGGTAAGCACGCACCCTTACGTTCTAGTGTTTCAGACAAAGGGTGAGATGATGGGAGGTGCTTAGGGTTCAAGGTCTTGGGGGTCAAACAGTACAATTAATTGGTAGGTGGCCACTGTGTGCATGAGGGAACACTGAGAAAGGGCCATGTCCTTTATCCCTGGAGGACACCTTAATGTTGTAAACGACGAGTAATGGCACTAGAGGAAATTAGCTAATAAAATAAAAACATCAATACAGCGAAACTGTGGGCTCAAAAGTGCCTAGACTCACACGGGGCTCTGCCGCAGAGGCACTGCACGTCCCTGTGCACTTGATTTCTCTGGGGCTGCTTCTGAGCCACAGAGTTGTAGCAGCAAAGCACCTGTCATGAGTCGCCACACCGTTCCTCTGGCTGTCCGCCATTGCGTTTACTTACGTGCCCGTCTCCTTGCCGAACACTACTGTGTGAGCTCCTTAGGTTTAATCTCCTCTCATCGTGACCTACTGATGCTTTTAAGATTTCATCCGTTTTGCAACTAGACACTGATCACAGAGGACAAATACTGTCTGAGGTCCCCAGAGCAGTCAGATTCATAGAGACAGAGGCTGGCACGGTGGTGGTGGAGGGAGGGGGTGCGGAATGAGTGTTGAATGGGTAGAATTTCAGTTTTGCAAGATGAAGAGTCCTGGAGATGGGTGGTGGTGATGCTGGCGAAACGAGGTGAACGTACTTACTGCCACTGACTTACACACGTGTGGCTAAATGGTAAACTTTATGTTGTGTGTATTTTATCAAAATTTAAAAGCTTGAAAATAAAAATAAACACCTAAATCAATCCAATGATACCGACAAGATTCACCAGAGCAGAAATATGTGTCACATCCAGACCGACTTCAGCACTTGTTCTAGGAAGGACTGAGAGGGGGAACTATTTCCCCCGCTCGGGCCAGAGGGTAAATATGGTACCCAGCAGAGGGCAGGAGAGAGTCAAGGTCACGTTTCCCCATGAACGTTGGGTTTTGTGATCATTCTTTTGTCTTCTCTAGTCTTCTGTCTTCATTAAATCTTGTTGCCCTTAAATACGAACGTCTTTCTAAGACAGCTCTGTTAGGGGACAGAGGGTAACTGACTCTCCCATTGAGTAAGTTGGTAGATTGTCACATGAAAATAATGGCTCAATGTTGCATTTCCCCGTGGTAATGGCGTTCCAATGTTAACTCGTCTTTTTCATTTGATTTTGGTTGTGTATCATTTGCCCGGGTAATTTTGCAAAGTACTCCATGAGTGACTTCATTGACGTTCCCACGAAAGGACA
Source organism: Lyroderma lyra (assembly GCA_004026885.1). NCBI lineage: Eukaryota > Metazoa > Chordata > Mammalia > Chiroptera > Megadermatidae > Lyroderma > Lyroderma lyra. The sequence continues at coordinate 29,712 of PVJL010007953.1, forward strand.
CTGAGAACTCCACCGAGTCTCAGGAGACAGCCTATGGGGACACGATTGTAAAATTAACGGGAGTCAGGTTTGTGGGTGTCGTCCTTACTCTCAGCTGGGCTTCGTCGCCGTAACCGAACACCATGTCACATGAACTGGACCCGAGGAGACGGCTTTTCCTTCCCTTGATTCTCTCCTTCCCTTCGTCTCCTAGGACGCGTTTTCCAGTAGTCCTTGAGGAGCTGTAATTACTTGGAGGAGACTGCTTTTTGGCTTAAAAGAATATTGCTGAGTTATTATTATAAAACACCGAGGAGATCACGTCCAAGGAGGAGCGCAGCGCTCCCATGACACGGGCTGATTGTCCCCAGTCTCTTGAAGGAAGGCAAACTGTTCGCTGTGGCATCCAAGGTCACACACAGATTGTCTCCTGACTTTGGGTCTCACACAGGCGGGGGTCGCATGGATGGCGGGCGGCGTGCTTCATGGCGACGTGCTTCATGGCGACGTGCTTCATGGCGACGAGCTTCATGGCGACGTGCTTCATGGCGACGAGCATTGCTCTCTGCCTTCTCCCTTTGCTGCCGCTGGGCGTCACGTTGAATCGGGGCGGGCAGCCCTGCTGTCTGCCCAGGTAATGCGGTTCTTCCATTGAGTCAAATGATTTGGATGCAGACAGCCTTTCTCTCTGATGCACTGAGTGTGAGTCAAGTCCCAGGCATCCCTTATTGTTTCACCGCCTTGAAATGGGAATTGGAAGCACTTTGATAAATGATGTGAAAGCCTGTCTAATTTCCGTAAATGCCTCTGTCGGCTGCTCACTTGCAATTTTCTAACATTTGAAACATGCTGACATTCCTCTGTGCATGTCCCTGGGTGAGTTGACAACCACGTGTCCCCTGAATCAATGCTGTCCCCCTACCCATCCCCCCCCCCCCCCCCCACGTACACAAGCACCAAAACTGCTTTTCTCTTTCTCTGGCCGGGGACGCCCAGCGTGTAGTATCAATGAGCCTTTTTCTCTAGGATGGAGGTGACGGGGGAGCCCCTTACAACACACATGTAATTCGTCCCTGTCTCCAGAACACTTCCTTTTCCTTTCTCAGAGTCAAGGTGAGGGGTGGGTGGGAGGGAGCAGCGGTGGGAGAAGGAGGCCCACAAAGGGACAGCCCTGTGTTGCTTCAGAGGCCGGCAACCCTCCGAGTCACTGGGCCCAGTGTTGGGGGTTATATGACTGTTCATGTCCACGTAAAGATGGGTCCGTGTCATCGCTCAACTCCGTCGCCTTTCTTTGCGTGGCAATCCATTATTAATAAGCTTTAGGAAAGGCAGTTTTCATGTGGAATTCCCCCCGTCTAGGAGCTCTCGGTCAGAGGTACTTTCATAAGCCCAAATCCAGCACTTCCACGAGGAGAATCTAAACAACCGTGTAGACTAAATTAGCGCCATTGTGGGGGGTGAGAGGCTCCAATGAGGACATTGTGGTGACACGTACAGTGGCAGGAGGTGCACACTACAGTTAGTTGAACTGTAAGCAGCTTTTCCTGAGAGGAGATCCCAGAGGGAAATGAGGCCCGGCCGCAGGGTACAGATGACAGAGCAGCGCGCCCACTCCGAGCGCTGAAGCTAAGGAAGCCAGTGTGGGGGCCCACATGTTCATCCGGGGTGCTCAGTGGGCGCCGGACTTGTCTGGCTGAACTCGGGGGTGCAGGAGTGCACACTGCCCCCCAGAGACACATTCTGGCTCAGGCTTAAGGCCAGGGTTTGTTTCCTTGCCCCCCGCCTCACCCCCCAATTCATCACAGAGCCTTCAGCTTCTGACAAGGATGTGGAAAAGGCTCTAAATTCAAGTCAAATGTTCCCTATATTCCAGACCCTGGAAGAGTTTAATGAAAAGTTTAAAAATAAAAACAAAAAAATGTACCGAAAGTAATTTAATACGCGCCGTTTCCAGATTAACTGGTCCAGTATTTTGTTCTCGTTGCTTCAGGTCTTTGTGCGTTTGTATAAAAGATACAGAAATGATCGCAGTTAGAAGGGAAGCTCCCTTTCCTCTGTCCCAAGTCCCGTCCCTCCACCCGCCTCCCTCCCCGGGACAGAGGCCGCCCGCCCTTCCTGAACCTGCCGAGTACCCTCCTGGTGTGGGTGTGTTTCCACGTGGTCTCTGCAAAGGGTGTCACCCCCACGTTACAGACGAGGAGACTGAGGCCCCAGGAGATCAGTACTGGCCCACGGTCACACAGCCAGTAGGTGAGAGAGCTGAGATTCACAACCAGGTTGGTCTTAATTGGAAACCTTTTTACTTAGGTGACCAGATTTCCATTTTAAATGGGAAAACAAGGATACTGTCCTGTTTCAAACGTGCATGTGGTCAGCCTGGTCTCACTGGGCTAAGTTCAAGGTGTCAGTAGGCCGACCAGACATCCCGTTTGAAATGGGACAGAAGCGTTTTCTGTCCTGTTGTTTTGGGTCCCGTTTAGAATGGGACATCTGGTCAGCCTATTTTTCTGGCGTCCTGCGTGGGAGGGCTGGCCCGCCCTCACCCAGAGCCTGCAGGATGCTTTCCAGCTGCCTCAGTTCCCCTCTTTGGGTCTTGATTCATGAGCTTCGCTTTCTGAGTCCTTAATGGAACCCATTTCAAACGTTTGCCCTTTTGGTTTGTGAAGCCCAGACATGAACCCGACTTGGGAAGGCTAACGTCCCCAGCAAGCACTTTTTGTTCCCTTTTGCCTCGTGGATGTTTAGGTTAACAATGTACTCACCTCCAGAGAATGCTGAGTCGACACCCGTTCCCAGGCCACTGCAGTGGCCACGGCTCAGGTCAGTGCTGTCGTGTTGGAGACAAACCTGCACTGCAGACCGGAGTCAGGTCAGAGCCAGAGCCCTCACCGCAGTGAAACAGCAGCTCCCCTCGGACGTCCGTGAGCACGGCGGCCTTGCCACATGCAGCTATTTAACGAGAGAACTGGGTGGGCTTGATACTTCAGCCTTGTTAGCTCCACAGCTCACACCAGAAATGCCAACTGAGAGTAGCTGGCATGTTTACAGACGGGAACTGGGTGCGTTGTGGGTCAGCCCATCTTCCGTTAGATGTGAAGTTCACCCGCTAATTTAACCAGGATTTCCTAAAACAGCCCCTTGCCTCTCCCGGCACCAACTACCTTTACCAAAGCCTTGTCCGTAACCTCACAGACTTACCTGGGGGAAAAGGTAAGCCATCCGCCCTTGTAGCTCTTCATACCAACTTTAGATTTGCTGTAATAAGGTCAGAGTAAATAATAAAAGTCAAAGTATTCTATGCACAAAGATTCTTTTATAATATGCTTCTGCAAATTAATATTCTATGTGCAAAGGTTCTTTTATAATATGCTTCTAAAAATTAATATTCTGTGCACAGAGATTCTTTTATAATACACTTCTAAAAATTAATCTTTTCATGTGTAAATTGTCACATAAATAGCTATGCTTGTTTCTTAAAGAGATTAAATAGCTCCAGGATTTCATTGTTTGTTAGACATTTTCCAAAGAACGGGTTAAAAATCACATCTGGCCAGCAGCCCCTGATACAGGCTCTCCTATTTTCCACTAAAATACATACAAGGTATTTTTTTTTTTTATGACAGTCATAATACAACTAAAAAAAAAGAACCACTAAGTCCAGACTTCTTCCTGGACCTGGCCCCTCCCTACCTGCAGTTTCATCTCCCCCTTTGCCTGACTAATAGAAGGAAACTCCCCAGCTGCTACACGCGCTCTCCTACGCCTCAGGCCGGCCCCTTGCCTGGGACACAAGTCCCAGATAGCTCCAAGTCTTTGAATTACTAGCTCCTATTTGTTCTGTATGACTCAGCTTAAAGACACACTGTCATGAAGTATGTCCCACCAATGACATTTCTCACTTCTCAGACAAATGAAGTAAGGTTCCATTCTTACGGAGTCCCAGAGCATTCTGGAACAGTCGCTTAAAAACGTCTTCTCCGCATGGCATTGAAACTGTGTCTTTCTTTCCATGTCTGCTTCTGCCTCCACACAGCTGAGGTCTTGAGGACAGAGCCCATGTGCTCACTCAGGAGCTCACCATGAAAGGATGACTCCCATCTTTAGTGGCTAGTTAAAAATATTTTTTAAAAAACGTTATTCTCAAATTAACAGTAAACTATGCAGTGAATTCCAGAGCACAGAGACACTGGCTCAGTTTTTCCAAATTCGTGTTTAATATATGCGTGCACATCATGTGTGTGTATGTGCATGAAATACTTATGAGTTAAAATAACCCATGAAGCCAACATTTCCTAAAGCAAGATCCTAGAAATACTTCCTTCATTAACTACTCAATGAAAAGAAAATGGCATGAAATCTTCTGAGATATGCTGCACTCAGGACAGTGCAGACACTGTTGAACACGAGGCGTGTCAGGAGTTATTCGACCACAAGACCAGTTTGTCAGGTGCACGTATGAGCATTCCAAGTAAGGAGTTCTGCAAACACACGGTTAGAGAACTGTGACTTACTCTGGCCAGTCCTTCTGTCAAGGTGCAGGTCAGGTCAGACCAAGACGTCCGGCACAAGGGGACGATTTTTGTTGGAGTCAATTCCCCTGTTACTCCAATAGGACCCAAAGGACCAGACACATTCCCAGTGGTACTTCCACTGGGGGGCCCCCCATTCAGCCCTTCCATCACGAGGAATTGCGCTTTTAACGCAATTGGTAATGTTTTCTCCTTTGGTTGTATGTACGTAGATGGCTGTTTTGAAAAGCACCTATCTGTGACAAGAGTCATGCTTAGGGGTGGCAGTTAACTGAGACAACTTGGGAGATGATGGTGCCTCACAAATAGGATGGAGAAAAAGGGGTTCACCTTTCTTTATCACCTTTGTTTTTAATATATTAATGATATATACTACATATTTGTTTTTAGTATCATATTTAGTATCATATGTTTCTCATTTAGGTTTTTTTTTTTTTCAATTACAGCATAGTTTGGGGAGGATGTACCCAAAGGCACCCCTAATTTACAACTTTGGGTGAAACCAGGACAGAATTTGACTTTTCCCATTTTATTCATGAAATCTGAACATAAGAAATGCTACACTCTCCATTTATGTTTGTGGCTTTACATTTGGCACAAAATGAAGTTTTCAGCCTGGTGTTATTTGTCAAGTATGCTTTGATTTCCCTGTGTTCCTTACAATGACAGCCAGTCTTTAAAACCACAGTGTGCTGCGTCACCCACACGTTGTCACTGAGGAGGAACAACATGAGAGCTGGGAATTATAGTGTGGACCAAGCATAGAGCAGTCAGTCTCTCTGACCAGGATCAAGTCAACTTGGGTAGTAATTCAGAAGGTTAACTCTGTCCTGAGCCCCACATAGGCACAGCGATGTTACACACAAAACTGCACATGTGTTGAACATACTAACTACACAGAAGTACCCACGGTACTATAAAACATATGCATGTCATGTACAAAATGATGAAAAGCCCGTCTAAATCTTTAAGAAATTTTACCCTAAACAAAATCCTCTTTGTTCTAGCTATCATAAATAATTTTCAAGATTTGATTAAATGTATTCTTGCTAAATGCTTAGAATTTAGGGCTATCATGGGGAGTCCATATCTCTTTGAATTGGATAGAAAATCTCTAGAGTTACAGAAGCATTTAAAGTATTTCTCATTTTCAAAAGAACCTGCAATTACCTCTCTTCACGCTAGGTGGTGCACTGAAGACCAAAAAAGCTATCAAATGGATGAATACATTTGATTTAGCAAAGACAAAAGAAAAGGAGAGGAGAATTTTAAACTTGAAAGGAGGTAACTCATTTATATTAGAACCCCAATGTATTTAATAAAGCAAATAGCCTGAGAGACCGTAGGACAGGAAAGCACAAACCTTTTCCAATAGCCCCAGGGATCCCACTAAACAGGGCTTCCCAAAGAGTAAGTCACTCAGGACTAGAAATGCCAGTGAAAATACTGCCACCTTCCCAACAGGTGAGGATGACGTAGAGGCCTGAATCTGTTTTCCTAACAGATACTCAAGTTAATGTTTTATGCAAAACTCGGAGAACTAGCTTCGGGTTGCTCTAAATCTGTCAGGTAGGAAGAAACCCCAGTGGGTTGACGAGTTCTTGATGTTCAGGAATGGTTGTTTCCCCCTCCCCTCGCCAGCTCCCTATCCATTTGTTTCTTGAAGAGCAGGGGTCATAGGTTTCACTGTAAAAATCTCTAGACGAATGACTGCTGAGTTATTATCATGCCAAGAAAACTCAGTGTGGCAGACTCAGCCCTGTGTGTAATATTTGAGCTTTGTAGAATGTGAAGAATGTTATTTACAGAATGCAAAGAAGATGAACCACTTCTGGGGACAGACCGGGGTGGCAGGGGCTGGTATTCAAAATTTGAACCACATTGATCAGCCTTTTGAAGTAATTGCATTGATCTCTGGAGTTTAAAGAAATAAATTGCTTATCCCATAGGAATATTTTCAGAAAACCTTTTTCAAAAAACAAAACAAAACAAAAAACCCAAAGCAGTCTATTTCCTCTAGTTTGAGTCACAAAGGAAAGAATCTTCCTGAAGTCCAGCTAGTTGCTGGACAGGAATATGAGGGCGGGGGTGTGTGTGCACGTGTGTGCGTGCACGTGTGCCTGGGCATGTGTGCCCTATAGAACCTCCCGAAAGGAGCTTGCTGTTTTGTTTTGCTTTTAAGTGAGATTTTTCTTTTGTAGAGGCAAAAGGTTGGTCCCTTACACTCACTTGCTTTAAAATATTTTTAAATGGACAATAAACCAACCCTGTACTCTCACCTTCAACTGAATATACACGATAACATTAACCATTTCACTGAGACTTACCACAGTCTGTGAAAATTATTCTGAAAGCAGTGCCCACTGAGGATGACAGCAGCCCCGCCTTACCCACAGTTCTGCCATCCGAGGTTTCCGAGGTTTCACCAGGGTCGACCTCGGTCCAAACATATTAAGTGGAAAATTCCAGAAATAAACAATTGCTAAGTGTAAATGGTGCCCCATTGCGAGTTGCATGGTGAAATCCTGCGACATCCCCTTCCTGCCTCGCACGGACTCATCCTCTGTGCAGCACGTCCGCGCTGAACACGCTCCTCCCCCGGCGCTGAACACGCTCCTGCCCCGGCGCTGAACACGCTCCTCCCCCGGCGCTGAACACGCTCCTCCCCCGGCGCTGAACACGCTCCTGCCCCGGCGCTGAACACGCTCCTCCCCCGGCGCTGAACACGCTCCTGCCCCGGCGCTGAACACGCTCCTCCCCCGGCGCTGAACACGCTCCTCCCCGCGCGGCCCCTAGCAGCCGGCTTGGTGGTCGTGTCTGCTGTGGCAGTATCGCAGTGCTTGTGTTCAGGTGACCCTTGTTTTACTTCATAGCGACCCCGAAGTGCAGAGGATGTGCCCGAGAGAAGCCTTGAAGAGCTTCCTCAGTGAGAAGGTGACCATGGACAGAAATGCGTGTAGACGATGTAGGGCTCTGGTCTAGCAGAGGTTTCAGGGGTCCACCGGGGGTCCTGGAACGTATGCCCGGGGAGTCGGGGGGACGACTGCGTTTGCCCCCACGGCACGTGGCCCCAGGCAACTTTGCTCTTTAGTTTTTGCACCTACACTTTACGATTTTCTTATTCCCCCCCTACCCCTTCTCTTTCCATTGTTATGTCACGTTGCCCTCAGCACACCACAGCTGGATGGGGACTCCTGTCTCTCACCTGCAGGGGTCTCACCTGCAGGGGTCTCACCTGCAGGGCTCTTCGGGGCTGATGACCACGTGCAGTCTGTGAGACATGTGTGGAGTAGGACAGTGGGGAGGGGCCCAGCACGGGGAGGGGACACTGCGTTAGGGCGGTGGCGGACGCTCTGCAGTGTCTACTCCAGCTGTGCTCTTCCATTGCTTTTCTCGTTCTTAATTGTTTTCCCAAAAGGTGAGGCTGCAGGTTGAGTGTGGTCCCCAAACCATCACTGCAATCTTTCTCATCTGTTTTAACTTGTTGATTATAACCATAAATGTTAGTATAAAAGCGTGTGGCCCCCTCATGCTACAGAAATCTTCTTAATTACTTTATTTCTCATGTAATAATGCCACAGATAGCTTCCTAATGAAAATGTCTAAATGTGCTTCAGAGTTTCCATTTGTGAAAAAGCATACCTACCTTGCTATCGATGCCAAAGCATGTGTGTAAACATGCAGATAGAAATGGATATAGGTGTGTGTGTAGTTAGTATGGGGCAGAGTGAGAAAGGGCCCGTTCTCCCTGTTCAGGAAAAGATTTCCTATAAATCTGCCCTCTTTTGAGTTCTTTTCAGAGCTTAATATCTTTCTCAAGGTCACTAACTGGTAGGAATGCTAACAAAAGAAGGCGTAAGGGTATGTTACAAGGAACAGTAGGCCAGGACTGTAACTGTTTGTCTGCTCTCTCTGGGGCAGGGTGGGGGTGGGAGGTTGGCGAACAAAAGCAAGTTTTCCAAGAATGAACAATGGCATTCTCTGTGACCTGGCCCCAGCTGGCGACACTGCATCCTCAGGCGTCAGCGCCTTCCCTCCTCCAGCTCTCTGTGCCTCTCTCAGTGCCCTTATCTTGGACACTTGGGACGTCTTGTTTTTGCTTTTGGGTTTCAAAAAACATTCCTTCTAACGAACAAAAAATATATAGCATTTTATATATGATTTTAATTAAAGAGCAGGTCCAGGAAATGTACACATCTTTAGCTACACGAGGGCCTGAGTTTGTTGAGACTTCTATCAGGAAGTAGTAACTATTCATCCAGTCAGGAATTCCATGAGGGTGGAGAGGGAGCTGGCTTTGCTCAGGATGGTCTTTCTAGTGTGGCCCAGTGCCCGGTGCACAGGAGGCCCACGACAAACCTTGTTGATCGACTGGCTAACAGGGCTACCGGTAGTGACGAACCTGGGGGCAGAGATTAAGTTTGGCCACACAAGGACCAGTCAGATCAAAACATACATGCATTTTCGTTGGTGTCTTTTACAGATTTATTTCCTTCCGTTTCCCCTCATAGAGCTTTAAAAACATATTTTACGTTTTCTGAGAAGCAAATGACATGTTGCATTCTGCCACCTCAAATCTTCTGAATTCAGGTTTCATCTTTTTATTTATTTATTTTTATTGTTAGACTTATTGGGGTGACATAGGTTTCAGGCGTACAATTCTACAGTGCATTGTCAACTTGATGTCTAATAAGTTCACCACCTAATGTGACTTCTCTTTCCATCACCTTATATTTAGCTTCCCCACTCCTCTCCCACCCCCCTCCCCTTTCTCCCCTCCCTAACCCACTCGTCCCCAAATAAACATTAAACTATTGATTGTGTCCATGGGTTGTTTGTTTGTTCATTTCTTTTTTCTTTGCTTTCAGTTTTATATTCCGCATATGAGTGAAGTCATACAGTTCTTTGTTTTTTCTGTCTGGCTTATTTCACTTAGCATGATGATCTCTAGTTCCATCCATTTTGTTGCAAATGGCAGTATTTCATCTTTTCTTACAGCTGAGTAATATTCCATTGTGTGTATGTACCACAGCTTCTTTATCCAGTCATCTGTCACAGGGACCTTTGGTTGTGTCCATGTTTTGGCCACTGTGAACAGCGCTGCGATGAACATTGGGATTCGTAAGTCTTTGTGGACAAAGGTTTTCAGGTTTTTTGGGTAGATCCCCAGAAGGGGGATTGCTGGGTCAAATGGTAGCTCCATTCCCAATTTTCTGAGGACCCTCCACACTGCCTTCCACAGTGGTTGTACCAGTTTGCACTCCCACCAGCAGTGTACCAGGGTTCCTTTTTCTCCACACCCTCTCCAGCACTTGTTATTCCTTGTCTTGTTGATAACAGCCATTCTCACAGGTGTGAGGTGGGATCTCATTGTGGTTTTGATTTGTATTTCCCTGATAGCTAATGAGGATGAGCAGTTTTTCATATGTCTGCTGGCCATTTGTATTTCTTGCCTAGGAAAAAACAGCCACTAAAATGTTTGTTGTTCCCTTCATATTTGTCTGTAGTTATGTCTTTAATTTGTATCAATGTTCACATAATTGGGATGTTGTAAATATCATATCAATATTCTGCTTTCTAAATGTAAAGTTATTAAGCATATGCCATGTCATTACAGCCTCTAAAAAATAATTGTAATAGCCTCGTTGTGTTCCACCATAGCGAGATGCCCCACAGCCAAGTGAAATTCATGTTTCTATTGTTGAACGTTTCGATCCTTTGGAATATTTTATCTTTATGACCATCTTTACACATAATGTTTGTGCACATCAGATTTCTTTCTTGGAACCGTTCTCTAAGAAAAGCTTTGACTATTTTTAGGGGTCTTGATTAAGTATTGCCATATTGCCTTCCGGTTTGATTACAATGTGTAGATTAAACTTCTGCCAGCAATGAAGGAAACTGTAATAGCAGCTGATAGCAGCAACCATTTTTTTTAAACGTATAATATGCCAGCTACCATCCTAAATGCTTTGTGTGTTATTTCATTTAACTTTATCCACACCAATATGAAACAGGTATTATTTTATACCCATTTGCAGATGAGAAACTGAAGCTCAGAGAGGTTACGTAACTCTCCCCGGGTCATGCAACCCGATTTGGGACCCAAATGATGTAATTCCAGAGCCCTGACCTGCAGAAGTCTTCACCAGCATTGAAAAGTACATTGCAAAGCCAGTGTCTTAATTCTTTGCTAATTTCATAGAACAAAAAACAGTACCTCATTGTTTTTCTAAGTTTCATTATTTTAGTATTAGCAACTTTATGTGCTTTCCAGATACAGTTGTTAGGCAGCTGTACTTCTGTGAATTGTGTTTCCAGCATTTGCTACTTAGCAGCTCTTTTTTTAAATGTAAATTTGTTATTTAATTTTTATTTAATTTAATTTAATTAATATTTAATTAAAAATGTTCTCATTTTTCTGTACTTGTCAGTGGCTAAATATTGTTTCTATTTGGCATGTAACTAAATTTGTATTGCGAATATAAGAAAGTTCTTCACTTTTAACCAGTCAAATATATTGATATTTCTCTTTGTGAGTCTTTCCATTGCTTCTGTGCTCAGAAAATAGTTGCCTGTCCAGATACCAGATCAATAGTAACTTAATTTTTCTTTAAAACTGTGTCGTTACCCTATTGTGACTAACCTATCTGTCTCCTCGCTAAGAACCTTGGGTTTTTTCTCTTTGCTCGAGGCTGCATTGTTAGACTCAAAGAGGAAACAAATCTTTTCTAATATGTGTGTTACTCTCACAAAACAATTCATAGAAATTTCAAGGCAGCAGCCTGGCCTGCCCCCCACCTGTAAAAGGGGAGAACAGAGAAAGCGTGGGCAAATACACATTGCCAAGGACGATGAGATTCAGGGGATTGCATTTTGGCTCCCCGGCATTCTGCTTTGGTGTCACCAACACAAGTTCCCTCTTTTGGGCTCCGTGTCTCACTTAGCTGGTCCTCAGGATAAGCAGTCAATAGACCAGAGTTACTCGTGAGGTGTTCCTTCTGAAATGTAAGCCCAATCACAGAGGTTGTGCCTTCCCTGCCGGATCACTGCAGAGTTGTCTTTGTTGACAAAGCATCACGTTGTCCTGCGACAAATCCTTCTAATGCCACAATTAGGGCTCCTTTCGTTATGCCAAAGCAGTTTGCCAGTAATTCTTCATGTAAAAGCTTTGAGATAAACCATTTTTATTTTTTATTCTACTAATTTGTGCCAACATAACTGAGAGTTAATATTCTGTTTTATACACACACACACACACACACACACACACACGTGTGTGTGTATACATATGAGGTTGGACAATTAAATTCATGAACTCATCCTAGAAAAAGTGCTACATATCTCACTGCTGAGTATCACTACGGTCACCTTTGAAGTCCTCCCCTTGGGAAGCTGTGCCCCGACACCAGCGCCTAGTCCACCCTGCAAAGCAGTTTTGGAACTCTTTTTCTGGAATGGCCATCGGAGCTATCGTCATGCCTCAAAATCTGACAATTAAGTTCGTGAACTTGCCACTGTGCACTTATGTTGGCAGCACTGTACAGACATATTATGGTACAAGAAACGTTGCCAAGGTTATGACACCTTACTGAGTTGTTTGTACGGGTGCTTTGAAGGGTGGACTAGGCATTGGTGTCAGTGCGTAGCTTCCCCAAGCGAGTACTTCGAAGGTGACCGTAGTGATAGTCAGCGGTGAGGTGTGGAGCACTTTTTTGAGCATGAGTTCGTGAAATTAATTGTCCGACCTCGTATAATTTGGGAAGACAATGCAAGGCTTCTCCATCCACTCTAAAATCTAAGCCTAAAATTATTTACATGCAGTTTTCAGTGATTTATTAATTAAGAATCAGCTGACGTGGGGTTGGATATTGAAAAGGGTAGATTTGTTATTGGTTACTAAATTAGTCTTTAACTGCCAGGGAAAGAAAACCTACAATCATAAACAAGACACAGGCAACCATGGTAACAGATCTAATTTTCACAACAAATAATGTTTCGAAAAAGATTAATGTTCCTTAATGTTTGACTAATTGTCACAAGCAATTCCAATGGCCTCTGTTACATTTTTGAAGAAATAAATGCCTCAGTAACTATAGATCTAGATATATTAACTTCAGACTAGTTATATGGCCCTGGGTTATATTAAGTTTAGACTTTAAAATCCTATGACTGCTTTTGATCCAATTTTAGACTCTTTTACCATGCAAATAACTTATCAACAAACAGTTAATATCTGGAAGTTACGAAATGATTCACAATGTGTTATGGGATATTGAACAATTACTATTTTAAAATAATTACTGTAGTGGAAATCAAAATACAGTTGAACAGTCACTCTCACCCAGCTACTTTTCATACCTTAAGACTGGAAGAGATTTGACAGATCATCTGGACTCACTTTGAAAACACATTCAAGAAACTGAATGGAATAGAAATTAGTCCCCAGACTATCCTGATCAGAGACCGTTTCTCCCAACAGCTGAAACGTATTGAGCGCCTCCTTCTGGGCCTGAGAGCTTCCAACCCATTGGCCCTGACTTCCCAGGTGTTAGTTACAGCGTCCTCATTTTATGCCTGAGAAAACGGAGACTGACCTCAGTCAGGAAGCTTGTTCCAAGTCAACCTTTTGGTCAAGGGCAAGGCTGGAGCTTGCACCTGACCTGTCTGGGTTCAGGACCAGGGCGCTCAACTCCTACGTAATAAATAAACGTCACCCGCACGCACGTGTTGCCAGCGCATCCTCGGCACCTGGCCCTACATGAGGCCGGCTCCCCCATTCTCCCCCATTCTCCCCAAGCTTCTTTCAGCCAGCACAGCGTTCAGGGCATCTGGAGAACTGGATCTGAGGGGTGACCCCGTCAGCAAAGAACACCTCTCGGAAGCTCTCCTATTTTTGAAAGCCCCTCTTCCTCCTGCGTGGAATTCTCTGCACGTGAGAACAGAGTTCAAGGTGGTCCGGAATGGCTTTCAGCGGCATCTGTGTTCTTTGTGACGCATGCATGTCCCTGGGTGACTAACTGAGAGCCGTTCTTCTAGCCAACAGTGGCCCAGGGCTGCAGCTACCAGGCGTCCATCTGAAACTTCCTGACGCCGTCCTCCCTGGCCATAAAAATGGGGACAGTCCCTGTTGTGTAGTGGTGGCTGTCATTGAGGAAAGCTGAGTGTGGGAACACAGGACCTCTCTGTGTTGTTTGTGCAACTCTTCATGAGTTTACAATTATTTCAACACACACACACACACACAGACACACACACACACACCTTTAAACTGTTGCCAAATTTCCATCTTGTCAGGGAAAGGCGCTTCTGATTTTACAGCTGGTAGCTTTCATCCAGTCGAGTCTTGGCCATCAGTCTGAGGAAGCACTGATGTGTGACACGGGCACAACTTGTTATCACGCAAGGCCCAGCAGGCACGTCTGTAACCCAGTGTCACAGGGTCAGCCCCGCGCCTGTCCCCAGCAGTCTAGCTGAGGGCCAGGCTGCCTCCGAAAAGCCTCATTAGCAATGGAAGTCAGCCTGTTGAGACAGAGTCCCCGCTGTGTGGGGGCACTAATCCCCCCGAACAAGACACTCGCCAGGGACAGGTGGAGCCCGAGTCACGGTCCTGCAGCACGAGGCATGGCCCGGCCGCCGCCTCTGGATACTTCCTTATGCGTATTGGTGCCAAATTTTGACACGGACAGGTCACGGGATGCTGGGGTCCGGGAAGGGGACATGCAATACAGGGAGGAGCAAAGCAGTCCTGGGCAGGTGAGCGAGGCCAGTCCGGAGCAGAGGGCCAAGAGTCTGCAGGGAACGTTCACGTGGTCACCCAGGAAGCCTGCTCTTCGCAAGCCGCCCTGAGCAACGAGGAAGCGAGCTTGAAGGAAGACGCTGACGGGAGGCCCGCCGAGGGTGCAGGGAAGAAAACGGGAGACTCGTTCGGAAAGGCACCTGCCTACGTGCGTGACCCTTCCCGTTTTCCTCCTTCTTCTTTTTTTTTTTTTTAATTTCTCTAGAGGGAGAGGAGGGAAACAAAGGGCTCCGATGCTTCATCTGGTTAATGAGGCTGATCCTAAAGTTCCTGGAACTCCCTTTGGCCCATCCCGCCCCGCACTGCCGAGCTCGATAAAGGCACCAGGGGGTGCTCAGAGGAACCTGTTGGAGCCGGTACCAGAGGAAAGGGTGCCGCTTGGAAAAGACGGAGCGCGGCTTCAGAGGCGGCAGGAAATCTGCTAACAGAATTTGGGGAGACAAATGGCAGGGCAGGGAGTCCAGGGGACGCCCGCAGGGGCCTTTACGCAGTGCGCCCTGAGACGACCCATCTGTCATCTGCCGTCCCCTCCCTGAAGCCCACCGGCGTCTCTGGGCGTGGGCTGCGAAATGAGCCTAAGCTTTTTTTGGTTCATAGAATTGGTGAATCAAAGGGGCACACGATTTATCTTGTGCCTCTAAAAATCATTTATGACGTGGCCAAGTGGCCCAGGATAAAACCACAATAAAGGTGATTTATTTAGGAAAGCCAGTCCGTTAAGGCAGAAATGAAAATCCACGTTCAGTCACTGCCTGGTGCATGCACAGGGTGATTGGAGTGGCTCCCCGGGCACAGGGAATGCAATTGCTCTTCCAAAATGGGAACGAGGCTCTCTGAGAGCAGGGAGGCGCTCCCGCCCGCTGGGAACGGCCCAGGGACCCTGCCATCCAGGCTTCTGGGACCACAGACTCAGCTTGGAAACCAACCTGGCATCTGGTCAGGTGCTGCAAGTTCCTCGCCAGGGCCCTTTCATCAGCTCCACTATTTAGCAAGACAAGTGGGCCTGTTGGTGTACAAAAGCCCACCTTTGCAAGTTGCCATGAAGGGGACTGTCGCACGTGACCGAGTCAGGGACGTCCGCTGCCTTTGAACGCATCTGTAAGGTTGCTGTGTTTGATCCTGGCTGGGCTGGTCCTGTCCTTCACCTCCCTCCTTTCCCCAAAGGCCTTCCTTTTTAGTAAGGAAGGATGCTAGCACAGAGCCGACTCACAGCGCAGTCACATGTGGACTCATTACCTCCTACATGACCTACTTGCTTGTGACATTAAATTCCTCTCAGCTTCTGTCCCTTCCTTCAGCTGGTACCACACCGCTGCCTCTGTTTCTTCTGACATCTATTAGTTCTCACTCCCGGGCATTGGTAACGACCAAGCAAAAGGCTTTCTGAGCCCAAATCCTCACTTTACAGCAGGAAGTTGGCTGAGGTTGCGTTAAAGGTGGCACTTTTATTGTAAATTAACCCAGAAGGTACAGTCTTTTTAGTTGGGGTTTTCCCTTCTCCACTGGCTGTTTCTTTTGCATTAGCCTTTATTTATAAATAAGATTACAACTTTCAATTTAGTTATTCGATGATAATGAGTGATCTCAAATGCTGGTTGAGAGCAAGGAAGTCTGAATCAGAGCCGACCCTTCCCTCCACGCAGATCAGTGTGGCATTCATAAATCACTGTCCTTGTCTGTGGTCTTCACTGAAAGCTGACAGTGGTCATTGTGACACATTCTAAAGGGTGGTCTAGGGAGCATGTCCCAAGCTACGATAAAGGCAGGAATTCCATCTGCAACAAAATAGAAGCCCCTTCCCTGAAAATAAGGAAAATCTCTTAACTTGTTACACTTTTATCAAAAGTGCTGAGAGGCGAAGGCAAGCTATTCTAGCTGTTTGCAAAACACTTGACAACTGGATTTCCATGAGATTGGTGGCTTTCTTCAAAAATCCTTCATGTCTAGTCTTATGCCTAGAAGGGGTGCACTGCACACATCAGCATTAAGCAAGGCTCATTTCATGGTCGAAGGAATCTGGTTGAGTGCAGATGGAACGCTCACTCCGTCTGGTCCTGCAAATGCCGTGAGCACGCACTAGAGCACGCTGAGTGTATCCGTTAACCAGAGCTCCTACTGGATTTTTCCTACGAAAACTGTTTCTCATCTCAGCACCGTCACTGTTTCCATTTGTTCCCCATTCAAAGTCCAAGGGAAAGGATTCGCTCCTGGAAACGGGGCCGCTGCCCGTCAAGCTGGCTGGAGGGAATTAATGGAGAGTCTCTATGGAGGAGGAGGCGGTAGGAGCAGAGGGCGTCCACCGGGCTGGCTGGTGCCTCACGTGCTGGAGAAGCAGCTGGAAATCCGGGTGGCAGTCCTGAAAGATGGGTGATAAGGGAAAGGTCACTGACACTGGGGTGGTGGGTGGGCAAGGAGGGCAGGCCAGGACCGTGTGGCAAGGCTGAGTCATCTCCTGTGGCAGAGCATTTAAGGGACTCTTGTCCTTTTGCTGTTCTCCCTGCTGACCGACTATCCCATGAATGGCATTGATTATTTGCCTTTTTGCTTCCACACAAATCAATTCTAAAAGCAATTTTTAAAGTTCAATTTAGTTGGGAGAGGATGTTCCCATCAGACCTGAGTCCAATGGCAAATGCGGGCCTTTTGCTTCAGTATGTAATTTCTTTAAGGGAATGTTTATTTCCAGACTACCTTAAAAACAATGTGAGTATTTACAGAACTAACAAGCACTGCAGCTTGGAAAATTCCTCTGGCACAGGCTGGTGTGTTCAGCCACAAATGCTCCTGACTTAAAAGCTGAGCCAAATAACACTTGACAGCAAGGCAAAAATATTTTATAGGCAAAGTGACGTTTTGTAATAATGGAATAATAAACGCGGAATTGAAAATGAATCCAGGCTAAAATATCACCTCAGATCTGTTGGCTGTACAGGGAGGTGAATCTTAATTAGACATTTTCTGTTTTTATTACACTAATACTTACGACAATGTACGTGGGAAAGAACTCCTGTCTTTCTGATCACGTTGTCACGTGTATTCAATCACTTATCTCTGTGATGGTGCCGTGCGGAAACCTTGGGAGCATGCTGACGTGGGTGGACACAGAAGCAAAGTGATGGCACAATCACAGAGCCACTTTGTCAAGCACCTCAATTTGGACCCAAATCAAACCATGTTGAAGTCATTCTGATGAACGTAATCCAACCCAAAACACAACTGTAAGTCAGAGCGGAGTTAATAAGGAGCAGGTAAGTTTACTCACCTGTCTTCACCTTTTCATTCCTCACCCCACTGCGTGACTCAGCAACCAGAGTTGATTTGGGCAAGTTTAGGAAAATCAGCAAGGGCCTGTGAGCCACTGTCAGTTCCACAGGACAGTGCTTTCAAAGGGGGTACAAAGAATTGACCTTTTACTCTGGGAAAAGAGAACCAGTTAAGGCTGCTCTTAGCACGATGGTTTACATTAGGATGAAAAAAGAGACGGCGTCACAAGAGAGGAGAGTTGGCTCCCCCCATGCCAGGAGACGTGGGTCTGCCTGGTCAATGCCTTTTGGGTTCACAGTGGGCTTCAGGCTGGGCAAAGCCCATCCATTTTCATTTCCTCCACTCAGAAACAGACATTGCCACAAACGGACGGCCATGGTGAAATACCGAAGAGAGAAACCAAGGCACCGGGAGACTCGCAATCGTGGGATCGGCAGATAAAACCATGATTGAGCAGATGTATTAATTACTCATTGATTCGACAGCCGTTGGATGCCTTCTTTCTCTAACGTGATGTGGGAGGCGCTGCACAACAGCTAGAAATGATCTGAGCACATGATCTCTGCATATTTGGTTTCATTGGGACTGGAGTGGCTTCTAGAAACAGATCCTTTTCTTGTTTTTATCTCCTTAGATGATTCAAAGGATCAGTCAGTTGGGAAGCCACTGATCTGAAACAGTGACTCTCAGTCCGCGTCGCCTGCAGGTCAGGGAGACGGTGGTGGCGAGAAACGAGCTCCTTCAGAGCGCGCGGTCCCAACTCCAGTCTCCGTGCCTGAGGGCAGCCGCTGTCGGGTGTGCGGTGGGGACAAGACTCAGAACTTCCGATCCCAACATGTGTGAGCAGGCGCACGTCGTCCACTCCTCGGAGGGTGATGACGCCCACTGTCAGGTCATCACAAGGCCTCTGCCCAACGCCTGCGCCATCGTCAGGCTGCGTTTCTGTGCTTCCTCCCTCTCACATGGCATGCCCTCTCTTTTTGTCCCCTTTCACTTTAAAAAATTGTTTTCATTCTCTGCAGCCCAATCCCAGCCCACGTTCTCCATGAAGGCTTCTGGGCACAGCTCCCCCACCCCCAGACTCCCTGACCTCCCCGCTCTGTAACTGCTTCGGTCCTTACCCTCAGGATCCCATCATCGGATACTTGATTGTCCTCTAAGGACTTCAGGAGCATCGCTTTGGTCTCGCCGAGCACTGGGACACCGTTGCCTTCTGTAGAGGAGAGTTACTTGTTGGTTGATCAGAAGTACCTGCTGTGCTGTTGCCTTGAAAGACATCTGCAGAGGGCGGGGCACCTCACTTTTCTGTGGCTATAACGAACGCAGTGGAGTCTGGGCAGCATTGCCCCGCCTCGGGTGGGCCTGAATATTCTGAAATCATCATCGGAATGCCAGTCTCCTTCCACCCCCACTCACTTATTTTGTTGGAAAAAAATGCAAAACCCGCATTTTTTCCATAAGCCAGACCTCACTCTATGCATAGAGTGCATGCAGTGTCTGTGTTTAGCATCCCAGTGTGAAAATTATGCATTTTGCTTACTCCATGGCAATCTCACATGTCTCTACTAACGCACCAAAGAATGACGGAATACTCTAGTGTGTATCTGGCCCTTCCTTTCCACTGTGATTTTATTTTCTTATCACCCAGCTTGCCCCCATGCTGAAAGTGCTTGTAAAAATAACTGAGAAACCTCAGGGGTGTGTGTGACTGGAAAGGTGAGTGATGAGGAGAGGTGAATTACAGGGACATCTGTGCCAGTAAACGCGTGAGTATATTGGAAAGAGGTAGGACTCTATGTGTGCCTGTGTGTGTGCGTGTGTGACTGTCTGCCTGTGGAGAAAGCAGATATTTTTTTTAAAATGAGGAACAAAAGCTGGGTTATGTAAGCAGCACTGTTTGAAAGGGCTTGTATAGCAAGCATGAAAACAAGGTATGAATATTCATAAGTAAAATGGAAGATGTGCTTGTTTGTAAGACGGAAGTAGAGAAGAAATTCTAAATATTGTTTGACCAGGAAGCTTTAGATGTGTAGGTCACATAACCCATCATACAAACTTGAAATCAATGAAGCCTGTTGCCTAAATGCTCCCCGTCTTCAATACACTAATAATCAGGTTTTAATTGTTCTACATGTTATTCAGCCAATTTGTCTTAAAGAAATTTGATTCTTGTTTCTCTGAAGACCTAACAGTGAAAGAAGAAATAAATAAAAGTAAGAACCACATACAAAAATTAACTCCCAATGGATCAAAGACTTAAATAGAAGAGCCACAACTATAAAATTCATACAAGAAAACATAGGGATAAATCTTTGTGACCTTGGATTGGGCAACGGATTCTTAGCTATGACACCAAAAGCATAAGCAAGATAAGAAAAAAAATAAAAAAGTTGGATTTCATCAAAATGAAAGTTATGTACTTTCAAAAGAAATGATTAAGTGAAATGATAACCCACAGAATGGGAGAAAATATTTGCAAATCACATTTCTGATAATGACTTTGTATCTAGACTATATAAACAGCTATAAAATAAACATATTATAAAGAGTATATTTATAACTCAGTAAGAAAAACACAACCCAATTAGAGAGGGAGCAAAGGATCTAAACAGACCTTTCTCCACCGAAGAGGCGCAAATGGCCAATTGCACATGAAAAGGCGCTCAGCATCATCAGTCAGCAGAGAAGTGCAAATCGAAACCATGCGACTCCACTTCATGCTCACTAGGATGGCAGTAATCAAAAAGTCAGATAATAGCAAGCGTTGATGAGGACATGGAGAGATTGCAACCCTCATGCACTGCTGGTGGGAATGCAAACTGGTGCAGCTGCTTTGCAAACCAGTCTGGCAGTTCCTCAAATGGCTGAGCGTAGAATTAACACGTGACCCAGCAATTGCACTCCTAGGTGTATACCCAAGAGAACTGAAAACATATGTCCACACAAAAACAGATGCATGAATATTAATTGAAGTGTTATTTATAACAGCCAAAATGTGGAAACAACCCCAATATCTTTCGACTGATGAATGATAAACAAAATGTGTTTATCCATACAACGGAGTATTGTTGTCATGAAAAGGAATGAAGAACTGTTTACATGCTCTACCGTGGATGAACCTTGAAACCATTATACTAAGTGAAAGAAGCCAGTCACAAAAGGCCACATCTTATATGATTCCACTGATATGAAATATGCAGAACAGGCAAATCTCTAGATATAGAGAGTAGATTGTTGCTTAGGGTTGTGGAGGGTATAAAAGGGGGAAACCGAAAGGATATGGGGTCTCCTTTTGAAGTAATGCACAAATGTTCTAAAATCGACTGTTAGTGTACTCACGTCTCTGTGAGTACACTAAAAACCATCAGATTGTGTTCTATAAACAGGTGAATGGTGTGGTATATGAAGTATTTTTCAGTAAAACTGTTGCAAAAGAAAAAAAGAAGGAAAAGGAGACAAAGGAGCAATCACCATGACCTTGGACCCTGTCAGAAAGCCAAACTATCAAATGAAACTCTATCAATAGAATTATTAATGAACTGAATGATCAGAACAAAATGAAAATGAAATGATCAAATGAAACCGTGCCCTGACCTCTAAGCTCCTCCCTAAATCTCCTGCACCATGATGTGACATTTTGATGGTGGGGTCTTACATTAGATGGAATTTTTTGTTTTTCAAGTAGAACTTTGATACTTCCTACACTTGCCTTGAACATCAGGAGCCTCAAAGTGAAGTTGGTGTCAAAAGGCAGGCCATAAGATGGCATTTGTCACAATGTTCAATCTCCAAAGAACACAGATTGACTGATTTCCCAGAGTTTGATTAGGAAATCAGTGGATCTTGAGAATGAGGTCAGATAACCAAATTTTAGCTTTGGGATTATGGGTAGGAAGGTCAAAGATGAATATCCCCTTCCACCTGCCCACAGTAAGTGGGTGATGAGCCCAGAATGGGTCTCTAGGCCCTTGTTACCCATTGTACCCCAAGGAGGCTGCTGGGGGACAGGCCACCAAGGGAGATGAGGTTTTGGGTTCTCTAATGAAGAAGACCGACTTCTACCTGTTCTAAACATGGAGTTTCTGCTTAAAGAAGAGAGTCTATGGCTAAAACAAGTGTTCAAATCTGTGGATTTGGACCATTTTAATTCACAAAAGCATCCTGAATATTCCCAGCCTCATAGGATTTTTGACAAAAAGTAGGTCAAATTAAGGACACAACTTCATTCAGCGGTTCACAGAAGCCCTGCTTCCTACAAGGACCCACCCAGACATTTCTGGTAATTTCCTGGAGACAGCTGGCTTATGTTCAAGGACAGGTCACCATTTATTCATTCAATGAGCATCACCTCAGTGCCTGGCACAATGTAGGCCTCTGCCATGCTTCTGGGGAAGCGTCCCCATCGTGCCCTCACCCTTGACCTCTGTTCCTGTGGTCAGGCAAGACTAGCACTTACAGCCTTAAGGAGAGGGATCTCGCAGGCATTTTCTATCAGCTACAGATAAGAAAAAAATGACATGACACTGTACTGGATGAAACTTGATTCTCCTTAATGTTTCCAACACAAACATGCAACAAGATTTTCTGACTATTTAAAAGAAAAAAACAATCTGTACTGCCTTAAGTCAGTGATAAAGTTAGATCTTTTTATCATGTAGTCTTGAGAACAATGGAATTTCACCCTTTTGAAGAATAAACAGGCTCTTGAAAAGTTAACTCTCAAAACAAGCCATTGTGGGTCTCACGGGGACTCACAGGGTCTCTCGGGGCATCCGTGTAACTCGCATTGTGACCTGGCCCCGCCCAGTTGTCCACGAACCATCTGTGGGACGCAGGGAACAATGACGTGTCGCTCAGGACAGGCATGGTGGCTGTGCTCGCTCACTCGTGGAGTTCAGATGTGCCAGAACCAAGGCAGTGCCATGTGGTGGGAAAAGCCTCACTGCCCTACCCTGCGTCAGGGTCCTGAGTGTCTCACAGCCCTGACTCCCACGCGTATTCCTCTGCCTCACCCCACCAGGGAGGCGGCAGTGTCACAATCAACTACGTTAGCTAGTCAGACCGATGGAGGTAGGAAAGATTGGACAGTGAGACCTGTATCTCCAAGCTTACATCTGGGCAATCTTCCTTTTACAGGCTTTTGGCCAAGACTCTGATGGCATTGCCTTAAATTTAATTATGATAGAAGGAATTCCGTTTGTTCCTGACGGGCGCTCAGTACCTAGAACGGTGCCTGGCGTTGGAGTTCACACCCAGTATTTATCGTTTGTGTGTCCGTATGTAATTAGTTTTAAAAATCAATGGGACCACGATCAGCTTCTCATCACTCTTGCACTTTACTTTTGGAAGAGAATTTAGGCACCTAGTTCTTGAGTAATTGCCTCATAAATGATTTTATAAAGAATTTTATCATGAGATTCACCCAGAACTTAGAGGAATAAAAGCAGGAGCTTGTGGAAAGAGACAACAGCAGTCTGTTTCACAGGAATCAGTGACCTTCAGGAGTCGGCCTTGTGTCCCCCCTGTCTACCGGAAGCCAGTGCTACCAAGACCGCTCATGCCCCACAGAGAGCTGGGGTTGCTGCGAGTGGCCCTGACCCTGCATGGAAGAGGACATCATTACTTCTTAGAGCCACGCCTTAATTTAAGCCCCACACCCACTGCAGCGTGGTGAGCACGCACCTGTCCGCCTGTGAGCGGGCACAGGGCACAGGCCTTCTACCGCCTGCGTCCCTCCATCCAGACAGAGTGGGGAACGCGCTCTCACCTGCAGGCGTGGATCCTGGCACTGTTTCCAGAAGGGGCCTTAAAGTCACAAATCCTAATTGGAGCTTAAGGTGCTCGTGGAGTCTTACTTATCTTTCTCTTTTCTCCCTGCCCACATTCCTTGATTCTTACACATACCTAAATTACGTTCTTCCTTTACTTCCTCATCTTAGAAAGATAGACAGGAAGGAATAGACTTAAATATTTTTAATCCTGCCACGTAAAGGTGCTTGAAATAGAGGATTTATAAAAATTGTTATTCAAGTATGACAACACCAGCAGGTCCGAAGGCAACTACCGTTGAAAAGATAGCTTATTACACTCACAGATCCCAAGGGGTGGGGGTACACCACGCTCAGATGTGGGGGGACACGTGGGATAGCACCAGGCTTGGGCAAAAGGAGGAAGGGGAGAACCTTGTGATTGAGAGCCTTGCTTGTGATTTATGTAGGATGGGAGGAGCCTGGCACAGCCTGTCAGCTTAGGATGGGCTAGTTTGGGCAAATGCAATGGTTTCTGGAGCAGAAGTCTGCTCCTTGTTATTTACCATATTTTGTCATGTATAATGCACATATTTTGCCCAAATTTGTGAGGAAAAAATAAGGATGCACATTATACATGGGTAGTACTAATTCTGTATCTATATTAATGTTTTTAATTATTTTATTTATGCTTACAAGTTAAATATATAAATATAGAAATCAGTAATGATATCCATATGCAAAATAATACCCTGGAATATGATAATCATATATATATATATATATATTTTTTTTTTAATCAAACATAAAATTTCTTGTACCTGGTATCTATTCTTGTGTTTTGTAATTATTTGTTACATAAAATTTTTTGTACCATAATCTGTTAAAAAATAAATGCTAAAATTTCTTTATAATACAAAAAAAGTACCTAAATATACACAAATAAAAATTTGAATTAAAAAATTAAAATGAAAACTTTTTTCCCCTGAAAATTTGGGCCGAAATAAGTGGGTGTGCATTATACATGGGAGTGAATTATACACAGCAAAGTATGATAGTCACCTGTGGGGCTCTGGATTGGTTGGTTTGCATTTGAAAGACTTGCTCAATGGCTAGTTGTGTACTATCTCTAGGACTAGGACAAACCCTGGGAGGGGCAGTCCCTCCAGGGTTAGCAAGGCCCCACAGGTCTAAGCATCAGAATACAGAAAACAGAAGATGTGGTTAATTTGAAAAGGAACCTGCAATTCTTTGACTAGATTAGTCAACCAAGCATTTCACTGGGTGACTGCCATTACAGTGTGGAACTTCAGTTATTGAAAGGTCAGGCTACCTAGACATTCAAAACAGTGAAAAAGGTCCCCAAGTGAGTGTAAACTGCTTCTGTGACCTGGGAACCATCCTCATCTTTGCCCTGGAAAATTTGCCCTCTTTGAATACTAAGAAAAATACTTCAGGAGAAGGATAATTTCACATTTTACTACTGACCAGTAACTTGTCACAACATGCAGGGAAAAGATGGGCTAGGACTGCCAATGAGAGCGGGAAGATTTTCTATCACGAGGTGGAAATCCGACCCAGCGCATCAGCAGCAGAAGCTCTTATCACTCAATAAAAGTTCCGAGCCTTGGAGAAATGGATCTGCAGGAAAGTACTTTTATGGAGAAAAAAAAATGATATCAGGTTATTAGCCCCAAGTGGCTCTTTCTAACTTCCAAAAATAAAATACAGATGAAGATGTCAGGGAAAGGCAGGGCATTCAACCTCATCAAAAACTAAGATTTTTCTGGTGACCTATTATTGGTGCTTGGAAAGAACCCTCTCCAGCCCTAAAGCTGACGGAATTGGATCGGACAAGACGATCAATGGCTCGTTGGGTGAATGCCAGTTGCCGGAAGGTGAGGGGCGGGCTTTCATCTCGTGCTGTTTAGGCCGGTTGCTGAAACCCAGGAGGAGGCTCTATGGATTTGTCTTCCTCTGGGATGAATTGGCAAGACAGACAGACAGACAACAAACAAACAAACAAGCATGCCCAAGGACAAAGGTGATACCAAGGGATAAAGAATGTCCAATGATGCTAAAAACAAGCCTCTGATATGGCTTTATTTCAGAAACCAAGGGAAAGAGTTAGAAATTGTCAACCTCGGCAGGATGAGGGGAGACATAACCCTCACACAAAAGCAGAAAAAAATACGAGCAAAAGAGTCCGAGATGAAAAGGGAAGCAGGTAAGATGAGGAAGGTGTTCGAGAAAAGCAAGCTGTCAGGAGAGCAGAACGCAGAATCCCAGCATGACTGGGAAAAAGCATGATGGCCGATTCAGAAAATCAGGTCAGTAACAGAGAGGGCAAGTTTAAGAAACTCCTCAGGACAACAGACAGAAGGAATACAGGAATACAAAACAAAGGGTAAGAAAGTAAGTGACAAGGACAGAGAAGAGAGTCAAGGGAGTGATTCATCACGTGGTGTGCCAGAAGAAGCCAACGGAGGAACAGAACAAGAGCAAGAATCAGACATAAATGCAGGACGCCCTCCCAGACCGAAACTACTGGGGAATTCAATTCAACAGCGTTCACCACGTTCTTAGACAATTTAGATGCATCCTGACAAAATACTTGACCTACAAGAACCTCAAGGAAGAGAAAAAAAAAAAAAAGCCTATAAATCCAGAAGCGGGGTCCGTGCAAAGGCTAGAAATCAGGCTTCTCGATGACAGTACATGCTAAAGACAAAATCCTGGCGAGCTGTCGGGGAGAAAATTGTAACATAAGAATTTTATCGCATGCAAGATTGTCTTCTTGCAGTGTGAAGTCAACATGAAAATATTCCCAGATTTGTAAGGTTTCTGAAAATATGTTATTAGCTCTTATCATGTTTTCTTTTTTTTAAAAAAGTATATCCCAACTGAATGAGAGAAACTGAAATAACTCAAGATTAGAGATTTTAGGATGTTTAAAAAGTCAGCCAATAATGGCAGGCACCACTCAGTTCAAATAACATTTGAAGATCTAGTTACAATACCAAATGCACATCTAAAAATAGTTTTTGAAGAAGAAGATATATGTCAAAAGAATAATTTAATTCTCAAAATCTTAGTCAACATCCCATGAGGAAACAGGCCTCGTGCAAACGTGCAGTTGGAATTTGGACAATACTCTGCACTGCTTCGAACAGCTGTTTGTGTATAGGGAGGGGCCACCTGGGGTAGCAGTTATTCAGGTACCTTTGTCTGCTTTGACAGTGGTTCCTTGAGGGTCCGGTTTTTTGCCGTTTTCTCTTCCCATTCCCCAGCCTAGCGCCCGGACACAGGCTCGCCACATTGAAGTGAAAAGAAATAATAGAAATGAAATTATTTTGCCAGGTGGTGGTTGCAGCCCGTCTCCATGTTCTTTCCCATCATTGATCAAAATGCACTAAACTCACAGCTTTAGTTTTCTTGAGTTGCGTCTTGAGCCATCTCAACCTCTTCTTCCCTCCATGCTTTTTTCTGGAGTTTGCTTCCACCTGCAAACCCAGGTGGTGTTTGGTACTCTACGTGCTTTTAATTACCAGTAGCTTAAATGAGCCATAACTGTGCAATTGCAACTTCTGCTTCAATTTAAAACTCTTTTTCCATCATCTGATTTAATTTAGGTCTTGACTTTTCTTCCCCCAAGTTCTGTGGATCAGCTTTAACTTGACTTTCTCCAGAAAACCGTTTGAGCTAACAATGGAAACACAGCACACTCTTTCAGACCTCTAGGCCTTTGCTCATACTGTTCACTTGGCCCGAGCCACCTCTCCCTCCCCTTCCTCTCCTCGGATTTATTCTCACGTGATGTCAGATGCCACCTCCTCCACGAGACTTCTCCTCCCCTGTCCACTGCACCGTCCGTGTGATAGCGCCTACCATGCAGGGCAGGGCCTGTGTCTCCTTCGTACCCACCCCATTTGCAGAACATGGTAACATACGTGCATGGAATAAACCCAGGTTTACTGGGAGCTGACTGTGTGCCAGGCCCTCCTTAGGGTCCCGGTATATAGCACTGGACAGGTCATGTACAGTGACACGGAGCTCTCAAGCCTATCGAAGAAGATCACCATGTGTTTGTGACCGACATGGAGTCTGGGAGGAGCAACTTTCGAAAGGGGGTCGGGGTGGACCTACTTGCGGGGCAGCGAAGGCCAAGGTCTCGTGGAGAGCCAGGTGAGGGCCTCCTGCGCAGCAGAAAGAGCACGTGCAAAGGCCCTGAGGAAGGCACAAGCTTGGTCTGTCCACGGGAAAGGAAAAGGCCATTGTCATTGGAGCCGAGGGAGAGAATCACCCACAAGGGAGATGAGTGGCGTGAGCTGACGTCAGCTAGAAGAACCCAGAACACGCTACTCCTGCGGTCAGTGGGGAGTTTTCATGAAAGCCCATTAGACGTAAGTTCCCATTCAAGAGTTTTAAATAGGGAAGTGGTGTTTCTCCTTTCTGTGTTTATAAGATCGCTGTGGGAGTGCCTTGGCGTGAGATGTATTTTGGATGGACAGTGGTGTCATTTACTGAGCTGGGGAAGGAGGTGGCGCACGGGGTTTGGGGAGGCTTGTTTGGACGCGGCAGAATCAGGTGGGCAGGTGGGTGTGTGAGCTTGCACTTCATAGGAGACGCCCACGTGTACGTGGTGCTGAAAGCTCTGGGCTAGAATCAGGTGGTTTTGGAAAGATCAAAGTAGGACCCAGAGCAAGTCCTGAGGCATCCAAACATTTGGGGATCAGATGGGAGAGGGAACACTAGCAGAGGAGCCCCGAAAGGAGGGGCCGTGAGGTGGGCCAGTGTGACTTGGAGGGAAACACAAGCGCATCTGGGGGGCAGAGCGGGTACTGTGTGGAGTGCCGCTGTGACACTGAGTGAGCGGACAAGCAGTGTCAACGGGGCGACGGGGAAGTCAACCGGAGGGATTATAGACGGGTGGAGGTGAGGAAGGCGAGATGATGAGGGCATTGGCCTTGGAGAAAAACTGCCGTCAAGGGGAGCAGAGAATCCCTTCCTGCCTACCTCCACGACACATTCAAGACAGCAGCTTTTGAGCACATGGTAATACTTCGCCTTCAGGGTCACTCAACATGTAGAAAGGACCAACTGACCAAGTCCAGTGTGTGCAGTAAGTGGTGCGAGTGGGGAGAAACCTTCTGTTAATCACAGTATTTTGTGGTGGTTGCTAGTTTCTGTACTCTCCTACAAGAGCCGAAACCTAAAGAGCAATGAAAACAATGTGTGGTCCCATTCAACACCCGTACGACTCCGTGAGGCAGGTGTGCGACTACCCCATTTTATTAGATGAGGAATTCGGGTCTTGGGGAATTGAGATTGTCGCCAACCCCAGAGCTCGTAAGTGGTACAAGCAGCTTTGGAAGCCCGGTCGGACTTCACAGGCTACATTCTCAACCTCAGGAAATGACATGGGGACAGGAAAGAAGGCATGAATGACATAGGATTAAAAACTGGAAACATAGCCATCCTCATTTACAGGAAAAAGGTCTTTCTCAATTGACTAATAATGTTGGCAACGAGATGAAAGTCTTTGTCGCATGACCTCCGACAATCGTTTAGATCATTCTGGTAGCTGAGGATCAGCGAATGGAGACCTTAGGTGTGACCGCTCTTCCTCAATGCCCCCCGCCCCTTTTGGAATGAAAGCAGGACGGTGACTCACTAAATCTGGAATATTTAAGATTTAATATTCTAAATAAGGTCTTTGCCAGTATGTCCCAGGCATTCATCGAGAAAATGTCCGAATGGAAGTAGTAGTACGTTATCCTTTATTTACTGGGTTTATGGAAAGATACTTACAGCAACAGCTCCTGGGCACATGTACATATAAAAGTGGGTTTCCGAAACATTTGGCTAACCAGATCCGTGTCGCATCAGTGCTTAAGGCAGCGTCCAGGTAGGAAAGCTGTGTCATGTGTTGCCTAAAGAGGTCACCAAACTTCCCGAAAGGAAAAGACGGATGTGGAGTGTGGGCCGGCACGGAATGGGTGACCCCTTGAAACAACCCACTTGGCTCTTTAAACCAACAGCCGCTCTCCCCACTTAGAAAGCAGAGAGACCACTGGAGTCCACAGAAACGTCTAGGGCAGAGAGTCATCCTGGCACCCATGCGTTCGGTCACCTCGCGGACGGCTCTGAGTCTCTCAGGTTAGGCAGAAGGGCAGTTCGGACGATTGAGGAGCGTCTGGTCTTCCTGAGGAGACGAGCTCATTGGCTTGTTTGTCACGTGCCACAGGAAGGGTAGACACCAAAAGGGCGTGGTGAGAGGACAGAAGAGAGTCGTGCCATACGCCAGAAAGACGCCAAGGTCCTTGTTTTAGGCAATTTTAAAAGGAAATATATGCCCAGTGTTTAAATGGCAAAGCAAGGAAGGAAAAGACACGCAATTCGCTCCCCGAGAGCACTCCTATCTCGGGGTGCGCATTCGCACAGCGGAGAACGCGACGGACACGCGAACGACTCCCCTCTGATTCAGTGTGTGTCGTGTTGCACACCACGTGGTATCGTTTCCGACGTCATCAAAACTTCTCCGCATGCCCGGGCCGTTTCAGTGAGTGTCTAACACCCCATCCTGTAGATCAGGTGGAACTTAGCTAAGCCTTGCCCTGTGACTGACGGCCGGGGCCGCAGGCTCGGGCCGTCGCTGCAGTCACATAGGCTGTGACAGACACTTTCGCACCAGCCCTCCTCGTCTGCATCTCCGATCGTTTCCTCACACGCACATTGCCAGGAGCGGGTGCCCCCCCTGAGTCAAAGAACGGGAAAAAATGGGGGGACTCTTGCCAATCACACCTTCGAGGACGGTGCAGGTGCGCGTGGCTCCCTGAATGCTGGACCAGCAGGATCATAACTCTGAACAGATACACATCTCTTAGTTTGGTGGGTACAACAGTGACTCCGAGTCACCTGAATGCTCTGAGTTCTTTATACGAGTTCCATTCATGCCCCACGCACCGCCTGCATCCCCCCTACTACGAACGATCGTTAAAATGCCTTGTTGTTTGCTTTTTGGAGCTTTAGTGTTTTCCTGATGTGTTGGAGTTCGCGGTGTATCGAGACTAGAATTCATGATCACATCATATCTGTAGCAGACATTACACTACTTTCTGTCCCCAGGGCGGTCGGTGCCTTCGGGAGGAGGCGGGTTCGGGTGGGTGTGGCGTTTCCGGCCATGCGGGCCGCTGGCCTGTCACACGATGCTTTGGACATGGGCTAGGGGCTGTGTACGGCTCGTACCTTGGGTCATGGCTAGCATGCAAGGACCCGCCGCGGGAGGCTTAAATAAAGGCAACGACACAGCCAGAGGCACGACTCAGAGACAGAGGCCCCGTGCTGGGAGGAGCGTAAAGGCCTTCGCAGGCGCCCTGGGCGGCTGAGAGGCTCCCCAGCCTGCCCCCGGGTTTGACTTAGATGACCTCAAGTCTCTCTATATTTAATTGTAAATACTTAAATTTAAACTGCAGAATGGAGTGGAGTGGAGCACACGTTTCTTCCTCGGAAACACAAGTCAGATAGGTAAGTGAAGGCAGCAGTACATCGGAAGTGTGTGGGAAGCTGATGCCGAGGAAACACAGGCCTCTCTTTCCTGCTCTGGCATGTGTCTGTTCGGACAATGTATCTGACTCAATGCTGGAACCCATGTAGAAAAGTAGGGGTGACAGCACCCTCAGAGATGGGCTAGCCCGACAGCAGGAGGCATTGAGCGTTTGTGGAATTATTTGGAGACGGTAGGTAACCGTTCAGGTTTTAGACAGAGAAGGTAGCTCACTGGGAACATTAACGTAGGAATGTGCAGTCTGGACTGAGAAGGGAGTGGAGATGCTGGAAGATCCGTGATGAGTTTCTTGTGCTGCAATTTGGTGATAAGCAGCAACACGTGGGCTGTCCAGAAAAAATCCAGCCACGAGCGCCTCTATTTTCCATAGTACATGGCTGGAGACTTTCCGGACAGCCCTGGGATGTAATGCACCCGTCCTTTGACCCAACAGTTTTACTACTAGGAACTAATTAAAAAATAATAAGGGAAGTATTTAAAGTTGTATGTGCAAAGGTGTTTCTTGAATTATTGTCATTTATAATGGAGAAAAGATTTTAAATTAAATAGCCAGCGATTCATAAGATGAACTAGCATGAAGTGATTAAGTATTATGATGTACATCTGTATTTACTAGCCTCGAAATGGTTTCATGATATATTTAAATGAAAGCAGAGGGTCAGATAAACTGTATACGTAGAGTGTCTCCACATGCATTTCCATCTGTATATAATATATCCCCCCATCCTGGTACTGCTGTAGATGTGTCATCACAGCGATGGCTTCTAAAGCAAACCTCATTTAGAATAAATTTCACTCCATAAAATGGTCCAATCTCTCTCTTTCCTTCCCACCAGGAATGAAGTAAAATAGAACAGGGACCAAGGCCTGTTCACGCACAGCCCCTGACCCAAAATGGCATCCAGTGTGTCGGTGCCTGAGGTGCAGACCGTGTTCTGTGGGTCTGTAATGTACCGTCATGTCCCAGTTCTGTGTTACCTCGGTCACCACGAAGGCACATGTCCCCAAATACAGTTAGCCCTCTGATCGCCTTCAAACTGACGTCTCCCACGGTCCCCATGAGGCCAGCTCCGTGGCGCAGAGTCCGCTGCAGCCGGACGTGCCTCTGGATGAGAAGTCTCTCATTTCTCCACCACCTTATAGTTGCATCAGGTTGGTGAGTCGGATCACCTCTTTGACTCCCCATTTTGTCCTCACATTGGGGATGATAACCTACCTTTCCTTTAGTCGTTGTGGAATTGAACTCAAATAAAAGCACTTCCTTTACTTAATTCTTCCCTCTCCAGATTAGATATTTCAGACAAGTGACATTAATATCTGGAATAGGGTTTTTTTTAACTTAACTAAAAGTAATATACCTATAATCCACTGCCTAAAACACTGACATGGTTTTCCTTTCTAATTCATCTCTTTGGAGAAAAAAACCCACAGATCATCTTTTCCCAACTATCAGAAAACTTTCCTATTTTAATTAGTACATACTCAAATTAAAGAGAATCTCATCTCAATTATGAGTACTTAAGATAACATCGTTATGTTATTCAGGTAACCTACTGCAAACTTCGATTCAAATCCATGGTGTGTTTTCCAGAAAAGAAAGCCTACCTTTTCCAGGTTGATCTAAAGCATTTTCCTCATGGGAAAAAAAAAAGTTATTTAAGACTTTTGTCTTCAGACAAATATAAAGGGACTCCTACTTGCGCACTCGTGCTTCAAATCCTAGGCTCACTGGGCAACAAATTCACATACTTGGAAGTGCGCGATTACTGTACTTGGTCATAAATAGTATTGTATAACACGGGACCTAATGTGGTTCTTCCAGGTTTCATCCAAATATTTAGCAAAACATGTTTTTCCTTTTCATACAAGACGTAAGAAGCTTTAAATTTGGCAATCATTGATCTGCTTTCTGACACTACGGATTCACGTTACCTTTTCTAAAAATCCGTATAAATAAAATCATAGAGCATATACTCTTTTATGTCTTGACTTTTCTCACTACGTGTGATATTTATATCAGTCGTTCATTTCTTTTTATCGTGAGTAATATTGCATTGTACAGATACAACATTTTTTCACTCATTTATTTATTCATCTGGGGTTGGTCATTTAGACTGTTTCTGGTTTTTAGCTATTATGAATGATACTGCTATAAAAATTCATGTGGTTTGTATGTGAATATATATTTTTCATTTCTCTTGGGTAAGTGTCCTATTTATAATTGTGGAAGTTATTCCATGGGTGTATCAATTTGTCAAAAGTCACTGAAAATAAAGTTAAAATTAGTACATTTTGACCTTCATTGGGTGAACTGTGGTCATCCATACAGTACTATTCAGAAATAAAATGGAATGAACTATTGATACTCATAACAATTTGGATCAATTTCCAGGGAATTATGCTAAGTGAAAAAATAAAATCCTACCCTAAAAGGTCACACACTGTATGATGGCATTAAAATGCTGTGTCTTGAAGAGTTCTAATGGCTCCCAAATAGAACTGCAAAACAAAGATATTTTCAGACATGCAGTTTCTCAGAAAAATTTATCTCCCATTCATATTCTCAGAAAAAAAATTATTTGGCGATCTATTTCAGTAAAAAAAAGCGGAGGGGGGGGCGGTGAGTCTTAGAAAGCCGAAAACCAAGGTATTAGTATCTCAGGAACAGGAGAAATCAATACGGGGTCGTGAAAAGAAATCCTAAGGAAACAGTGAGGAAGTAGGCCACACTGGGACAGGAAATCTGAAGACTCCATGGAGAATGTCCTCAAGGGTAAAGCAGAGTGCACGTTAAGGACACAGCAGACTTTACTATACACTCTGGTGCTTTAATACTCCAAGGAGGGGGATCGCATCAAGGAAGACATGCTCCCTCCGTGAAGGAGGATACTTGGCACCTTCATCTTTAGGGGGAAGGGGTGTGGGGGGTGCACACAGCACCCACAAGGCAATTATGGAAAAATACCAGAATCTGGAAATTTAGATTTTGATCATCAAAAACAAAACAAAACAAAACACCGCCTGAATAAATGGGAAGAACCAACAAGTCTGAAGAGTGAATTAGTTGACTAGAAGACCCAACCGGGGGCTCCTCCCAGAAGGCAGCACAAACACCAATGGAAATAGAAAGAATGAGGGAAAAATGGAGTGACACGAGTGATAGTATTGGAAGGTCTGTGTAATGCAATATCCATTCATGGAAAAAACACCAGAATGTGGAGTTACAGGAGGGAGTGAATAGATGTCGTATGAAGCAGATAAACCACGAGCTAGTAGTGTCGACAACTAAAATCACGGCACTAATTACTGGAAGAATTAAAAACAGAAATGATGACATGTGTTAACCTCCAGGACCTAGGACTGGTGATAGGAATGGGAGGACTTTTATTTCTATTTATTGTTTTATCCTTTTCTTTTTACAACAGACATATATTTCATAATTCTTTTTTCTTAAAGAATATTCATCATTCCACTTGACAAACATGGAAGAGACTCATGACCATTACAAGTGCATAAATAAGTTCATATTGCCTCCACTTACTGAGCATTTATTATATGCTCAGCATTGTTTGAGAGATGTACTATCACCCCATCACCCCTATTTTATAGGCTCAAAAATACAGTAATTTGTTCAAAGTCCCACAGCTATTAAGAAGCAGATTTCTTCCCATGTCTGTACACTTGCACGCCTGGACGTTTGAATACTTCACAAGCCTTTCTCTGATGAGATTTGGGGGTCAGTTCTCTGGTCAGCATTTACTGTACTATTGTAGGGATTCCTCGAGTGGTTCACCAGGGCTATGTCTTTGCACCTTGGTCTTTGGGCTTTGGGTAGTAAACTGTTGCTATAAATCCAAGAAATCTTGATAAATGCCCTACCAAACAGAAACCCAAGCAGGAGAGTGCGTCTGGTTCACAGGTGACTTCGCAGTCCATAGAGGTATTTTTTTTGTCTAAAATGAGGCAGGACGGCTTGAGCAGAAGGGAACTGGTGCTGAGTACAGTTTACATTTCTGGATGGGTGTTCTGAACAATAACACAATGATTATGAAATGGGGACATGTTGGAGATGAACTCAGGGCAGTGGTGTCACAGAAATGATCACCTGCCAAACAAGAGTGGAGCCACTGCTTCCATCCTCTGACCTGGGGGCAAGTGTTGCACGTGGTACCCTGGTGGACAACCAGGTTCAGCGTTTGCTTAGGCCAAGGCAGCAAGGTGAAAGCAAACGGCTTGCGAGCCCCTCAGCTGGGATGAGGCGACCTTCGGTTCTGCCTGCCCTCCGCGTCCTTGGTGCCGTCCAGCTTCTTCAGCTCCCCGGCCCCCTGCGTTAACGCCCCCCACAGGCTCCCACAGCGTCTGGCTTCGGCTTACTGCAGTGACTTCCAGTTTGTACTCCCTGTACGCATTTCTGTCCCCTTTAATTCATTCCCTATTTAGGAAAACGAACCTTAAAAAAACAAAACAAAACAAAAAACCGACCATGACCACCTCTTGCTTAAAATATTTCACTTGGAAAGCCAAACAAAACCCACCACGTCCCGGCGCGGGGGCTTCAGCCTCGGACCATGGCTCTTCGACTCCGTTTTGATATTCTCACGCTTGAGTCAGACTGAGCTTTTCAGGTTCGTCCTGCACTGTGAGGCCTACAGGCCTTCGCACAAACTGCTCTTTTTGGCCAAGAACCTTCCCCGTTACCCAGCCCACACCCTTCCCGCCTCTGTCCTGGCTGTCACCCACTCGCTCACCCGTTAGGTCTCACCTCGAGCACGGCGCCCCCCGGAGGCGTACGCGGGTGATGTGAGCACCCCTGCCCGCCCCAGCCCCGTGGGGTGCTGCAGCTTCCTGGTGTCCCTGCCGGGAGAGACACGCCAGTCGGGGGTGCCGGTGTCTCGTACCACGGCAGCCGCCCTTCCCCTCACGGGGGCTCGCACTGCAGACCTCGAGTGCGCCCTGAGTCAGAGAATGAGTGACGGGAGTGCCCAGGTCACTCTGATTGTCTGCTGGCTGCCCAGCCCTTGTTATCTTCGGGACTTTGTGACGGGAGGCCGCTCTCTCCGCTCCCAGCGCTGTTTGAAGTCCGGAGCCCAGTCTACAGGAGCCTGGTTCTAAGACAGGGAGACAGCACGGATTCTTCAAGCTGCCAACCAGGGAAGGGGAGGCCCACTGGGACAGCACTCTGAAGCCAGCTACTTGGTGCATTATTAAACGCACAAGGCCCTTTGGGAGTCCAGTAAGTGTTCTTCTTTTCTTCCCAGTCAATTAGAAATGAGTATTTGTGAACACTTAGAAAGGAAAGAGTTGAGCACCATGAGTCATCATCGATTAGAAAACAACGGGCCATTTTGCAGTTTGGGGTTTCATGGTGACTTTGATAGCCTTCCACTCACCGCTCCTACCTTGGATTCTGTGCCTACAAGGAAGGATAAACATATGGGTGTTAAAGTCTGGAAAGTTGCCCCACACCCATCCACCCATTTTGTGAGCATTGTTAGCGGAAGCAGTTTGGTCCTGAGGTTTCAGTGAATTTTATTCTCTAGCCAGCTGTCTCCCGCCCTACCGTCCTTTCTTGTCACCTGCCCACTCTGGAACTGAGGTGGGTGGTCCCCCAGAGGACAGCCTGAGGCCCCCTCCCTAACATCATAGTTGTCAGTGAGGAGGGCCCATCAGCAGATGCTTAGCCCTGCTCACATGGACGTGCACAAGCGCTAGCCAAGGGCTGCCTTTGACTCTGACCCATGCCCTCAAGTGGTCCACCTCTCTCCTACAGCTGGACCACATGGCCCGAGGGCTCCAACTCCAACCAAGAGTGAAGTCAAGTCAGAGCAGAGGTCCTAGCTCTTTCTCGCCGCTATGGCCACAAACATGTATGTAGAGAAGGATGTGTCTTCACGTTCTGGATGCTGTTAACAGGACCTGTCGATCAGAGGACTTAGGCAGACGATAGCAGTTAAGCTGACACTCATGGAGCGCTTCTTTTGCCAGGCCCCGCCCTAACAACTCGGTTAAGGCTCACTCGGGCCTCCCAGGTGGGGACGGTTTTAATCCCATGAGTTAAGTCACCTGCAGAGGGTAACGCAGATCGTTAGTAAACGGTCATGCTGGATTCTGTTTCCAACGACCAAGTCCAGACACGGAGCCCTTATGCATGACACCACCACTCCCTGCCCACGGCGACCACCAGCTCAGCCCAGGGGGGAGGTGGATTTCTCGAAAGCATTCGACACCTCTAAGATGTCTTCATAGCTACAATAGCGTAATATGGCTTATCAATTGCACAGTTCTGAGGATTATTATTATTAGAGAATATGGTCCCTCCCGTGATGGAGGGAACCTCTTTGTGGGGTATCACCCGGGACCCTTGTGCTCTTACCTGATCTGCAGATATGGGGAGACACTGGATGCCTGAATCAAATCCCAAAAGACTTAGAGAAGGTGGATCAGGAGCTTTGTCCCCAAAGACCAGCCCCCTAAGCACGGACATGGGCTAACAGTAACAGCAAAGAATTTACAGCCTTTTCCTTGTACTGAGAGTCAACAGAGAGGTGTAGTTGAAAAACAATTGACAAGAGCCTAGGCTGTATCATTTGTTTTTAAAAATTGACAAGCACTCAGGCTAATTGATTGTATTAGTTAATTAATTTATATGTGAGCTGACGAGACATCCCGTTTTAAACAGGACAGAAAACAACAGTACTGTCCCATTTCAAATGGTACGTCTGGTCAGGCTACTGACACCTTGGATTTAGCCTAGTGAGACCAGGCTGACCGTGCATAGTGTTTGAAACAGGACAGTACCATTGTTTTCTGTCCTGTTTAAAACAGGATGTTGGGAGTTCCCTGGTGGTGTAGTGGCTTAGGGCTTCGGCGTTGGCGCTGTCAGCGCTGCGGCCTGGGTTCGATTCCCAGTCAGGGAGCTACCCACATACCAAAAAGCAAAAAAACAAAAAATACCCGGAATGTCTGGTCAGCCTTTTTCTACGACAACTAAACTTTTTGAAAGGGCAGAGACATGTGTCCTTCAAGGAAAACATGGCTAAGAGGAGAGAGAATTGAAACCATATTATATGAAGAGGAATCAGAGTAAATAAGAATGTTTAATCCTCCGAAGAGAATGTTTAGATAGAACTCAAGGTCTGTCTTTGAAAATCTGAAAGGTTATCTTTGGAGGAAGGATATGACTTTATGTTGGCTGCAGAGGGCAGAGCTGGGAGCAAAGGTCACAGGGAGGTGGGTTTGTTTCATTGCTGTGCCCAGACGGGACACACAGTTCCCTAACTACTCTTGGGACAATTATGACAGCTCATATTTACTGACCGCTCATGATGTTTGCACTGAACTTAAGGTCTTTATGTGCCTTGGCTGGGAAGTGGTGAATCAAAGTCATAGTACTCATTACAAGCATCTCACAACATCATTAGCGAAGGTTCCTTTTCCCGACTGCTTATTAAATTACCTCATTTCACAGTTGCCCTGTTGACTGTTGTTATTGTGTCATTACTGTTTTATAGATGAGAAAATAGAGAAGTTAAATTACTTTCCTGGAATCACCGTGCTTTGTTATTCACTTATAATAATCTGGATCCAAGTATTCCTGCTACAGATACTTCCTCCCAAGGTTATGCACATAATAAGGGGTCAGATCAGGGCTGTTCCTTAGAAATATAACGTGAGCCACTAATGAGAGCCATGTGCGTAATCTTACTTTAGTAGCTACCTGAAACATGTAAAAACAAACCAGTAAAATTATTTTTAAGTTACATATATACTGTATAAACGTTTATCTTAACCCAGAACAATAACCCAATTGCATCTAAACTATTATCACTTGCTGAGATGATGTAATTAACACTAAAATCATTCACAAGCTATCTGGCATTCTCTTTTTCACACTAAGTCCCGCACATCTCAGGACTAGCGACAGTTGAAGTGTTTAATTGCTGCTTGGAACTCTCGCCTGCTAATGAACAGCCAGCACAGGATTACAGTATAAATCTCCTGCGGGTGGAGATTGCAATTTAAAGACGAGCGTTGCCTTCCTCCTTTGATTCTAATGCCTCTCAGCCCCTAACTTACCTCTTTTGCCAGTTTGAAGGGAATGCTTAGCCACTGCCTTGGCCTTTTTCTGGTTGAACCAATATAGATATTTCTGAATTTGTAGAGGACAGGTGTTTCTCCTGCAACCTTCCAAGAACTGTCATTTCCCTCCTGACAGCTATGCTGGGAGCTAAGGTGTTTGATTTCTGCTTTGAAAATGACTGAATATGAATTAAATAATGTATATGAAATACCAAATTGGGAGTGGAACACCTTGTTTCATGGAAAGTTATGCAAATTTAGGGAGTCCCTGGCTTAACTGATTAGAAATAAATCTTGTAGTCTGTAAATGCCTAAGCCAGGGTAGTGGAATGGAGGGTTCTGTAGTTATGTTTGCCGCACTGCCCAAGGGTAGAGGTAGAGCTTCAAGGCAAACACATCGGCCTCTTAAAGGACAAGGGGTGGTCAAGAAATTCGTGGAATGAAGGGGAAGAAGGGTTAAAAAAAACCTATTAGTTATTTTTCCTTTTCGATATGTTCATCCTTAGTCCTAATACACTTTGGAGATCTTTCAGCAAGATTATTTATACTCTGAAATAAAGTTTTGTTTTTGCCCTCAAATTACAGCTTTAACCTCTTCGTCATGTGCAAATTTCTTCCCTAGAAGCTGTTTTTTCATATTTGGGAACAAATAATAATTAGACAGAGCCAGGTCTGGATGGTAGGGAGGGCAGTTTAACGTTTGGAAGGCCACCGTCGTGAAGAGCAGGCAACGTGGCATCGCTCCTGTGCGTGGGGGCGTCGTCATGCAAGAGCGGCACCCCTTCGGTCCATTTTCCTCTTCTCCTTCACAGATTCTTGTAGCTGTTTCAGCAGCCTGGACTAGTCCTCTCCAGTTACTGTGACACCCTTGTCCTTGTAATCGGTCAACAGGATACCTTCCGTATTCCAAAAAACAGTAGCCATGATTTTTTCCAGCTGATTGTGACACTTTGAACTTCTTAGCGGGTGGCGTGCCCTTTTTTGTGCCACTGCGTGGACTCCTGCTCTGACTCAGGCTCTTCATGATGAACCCAGGTTTTACCTCCAGCGACCATTCAGTTGAAATCTCCATCCTTGTCTCTGCGGAGGTCCAAAAATTGTCATGAATACTCGATGCACTATTGTTTTTGAAGCGGCGTGAGCACGCATCTTGCACTGACTGGTGACATCATTAGATGCTGATGGTCCATCGGTGACGGAGAATATTCAAAATGGTTGCAGGTGAGCCTCCAACCATTTCTGCAAGCTGCTTTTTATTCAGTTTGGCATCTTCCACTACAGGTTTTCAACTTTTTTGACAATGTCTGAGGAGGTGGCTTCAACAGGGCGTCCCGGATGGAGGGTGTCCTTATTGTCCCTTTGCCTTGCCAGGAAAGGTTATGCTACTTGTAAACCATGGACTTCCGAGGGCAGCAGTCGCTGTGAATCGCTAACATGTCTTCCAAAGTGGTTTGAAGTGTTTCCCCTAGTTTTATGAGGATCTTAATGATGGCGTGAAATTCAATTTTATCCATACTTGACGTTTTCTTTACGTTGGACGTGCTTCTTTGGGGGTATCTGAGAGAAACACAGATGCAAGTAGGCTGACCTTTGGCATAGACACCAATAATAAGTCACACCACCAGTGTGCGCACTAGGGCTTCCACCTCTCCCCTAACACCCCAATCCGCGACTTTCTTGACCACCCGGGTCGCTTTCACAAAGCAACCCGCTGAAGTTTCCCCGTCCAGGTTCCACACCCGTTTCCAGCATTGCGTGTAGGTGGAAGGACGCCAGGCGCGCTCCGGCTCCTTAAGGCGGCGCTGTGCGGGTGACGGAGTTCATTAGTCCCGGCAAAGCGCTGCGTGTGAGCTCATCCGAGAAGTCCTGCCCTGCACACACACTGTTGATGGCAGATCCGAGGCGTGCACGGTGTTGGACACTGTCTTCGTTTTAAGTAAGGGGACTTCAGAAAGTCGTGGGCACTCCTCTCCCCGCCGCCCCAGGCGAAGGACCGGGGGTAGGCACCGGGCGCGGGCGGGGGGCGACGGCGCCCACCACGCGTGTCCCAGGCGCAGGTGCCGGGGCGCCGGCGGCCGCTCCGCAGCGTCCGCCCGGGAGGAGAGTTCGCGGCTG
The DNA here is from genome assembly GCA_004026885.1 of Lyroderma lyra. Lineage (NCBI taxonomy): Eukaryota > Metazoa > Chordata > Mammalia > Chiroptera > Megadermatidae > Lyroderma > Lyroderma lyra. Next base: position 70,791 of record PVJL010007953.1, read on the forward strand.
ATCTCGGGATGCCTTGCAGATGCAAAATGTGTCTCGGGCCAGCAGGAGGAAGGAAGAGGAAGTGAGAGCAGCGGCAGTCGGCGGCGCAGCAGCCCGCCGGCCCGGAGTGTAAGTGCGTGTGCTCCGGCGAGCGCTGGCGGGCGAGGATGGGCACGCGATAGTCGGACCACCCACGCCGCCGCGGCCCCCGGCAGGGCGGCAGAGTCTCCCGCCCCGCTTCAGGGGGCGCGGGTCGCCAGAGCTGTGTTCGCTGGGAACCCTCGCCGTCCCTGCCGCTGTCCCTACGACCCCGGGCAGGTTCGTAAAGTTTCCTGGGCTGGCGCGGCGCCGCGACTCACTGACCTCAGCGCGACCGGGGAGGGAGCAGGGGCCGGGGCGAGGAGCAGGCGTCCGGCTCCGGGGGACTCCGGTCGCCTCGGAGACACTTTTGTTTCCTCCCTGGGGGCGCCGCGGCTCCGGCAGGGGTGGCCGCGGCGCTCTGCGGGGGGAGGCTCTGCGGGAGCGCCGGGGCGCTCCGCATTTGGGGAAGTCTGGGCAGAGGTTGGGAGGGCTGGAGTGGGAGTCGAGGGAGCGGACCCCGAAGATGGAGGGCAGGGCCCGGCGCCCGGGAACCCGCACAGACGTTTCGGCCAGGGCCGGCTGGGGGGCGCCGCCGGAGGGCTGCGCCGCTGGCGTCCGGGGACTGGGGACCGGGGGAGTGTGGGATCGGGGGCTCGGCGACACCAGAAGCTGCGCGGAGGAAGGGACTGGAGGCTCGGACTCCCCGGCGTTTTCCGGACGCTGGCAGATGCGAGGGAATCCCCCCGGCGAGCGCGTGCCTGGGAGGGGGCGGTGATGGGCTACAGTAGAGGGGCGCCGGGAGGGCCGGGAGGGGGCGGGTGTGGGCAGTGGGGGCAGCTGGGAACCCCGAGGGCCGCTGTTAGTAAATACCCGCCTCCCGGGACCCGCCGAGGTCCCCGTTGGGACCGCGAAAGACGGTGAGGGGCTTCGAGAAAGATCCCGGCTTCAGAGAGGGGGCGCACCCAGCGCGTCTTCCGAGAAGGGAGGCAGCGGAGCTCTGGGGGGCCCTAGAATCCTAGCGGAGAGGGCGGCGGAGATGGCAAGAGTGGCTTTGAGGAAGAGGAAATACAGAACTCAGCAGAGCCGGCTGAGCGCGTGTTTGGGGCTGGGAGTCCGTGTTATGCCGCGGGTGCGCGTGAGGGCGGCCAGCGTGTGTGT